>PVKA01025739.1:0-32612 GCA_004027165.1 Ctenomys sociabilis
GGAGATTCCCACTCAATCAGTGGGCTTTAGGTCAGGGGATCCGGGGAGGTGTTGGGGACAGGGATCCGTGAAGCGCGTGTGGGAAGAAGCCAAAGGCTCTCCCTCAGACTCACCACACTCTCACTGCTCTGGGAAGCCTGGTGAGTCCTGTAAATTCGCTCTCGCTGGGAGAGCTTGCCGCGGGATCCAGGAGGCTGCTGGAGTCAGCCACTGTCTCTGGCCGGTCTCAGGAGCTGGGCGGGGGCGGGCGGGATGGAGCCTGGTTACAAATTGTTGAACAAAGAGTTTGACTCGGAATGCTCCTTCAAAACCAAGTCCTAAACCTGAATGGAATGGGTGGGGCAGATGAAATAGATGAACAGCAGATATAGCTTGAAGTTTCTAGCTTTGTTCAGTCAGATGAAAAAGAAAATGAATTCTTTTCAATTGCAGGTGGGGGTTCCAAGCAGCCTGATGGCCCACCAGGGGGAGGCATAGGCCAGGTGCGGGGAAGGTCCAGGGCTCCGATCCTAGCCAGACACAGCTGGGGCTCTTCGCACACCTGCAGGGCTGTTAGCCCGGTTCAACCACGGTGGTTGGCACATGCCACCAGCTAGAGTCCTGTGTCCTGGTGCTAAGAGGGTCATGTATTACACACCGTGGCCTTAGTGCTTCTTTTATGCTTTGCACCATTAATTTATTCACCTCAAAGTGGTGTTTATATTACAAATATGGGAAAAGACAAATCATCCAGAGGCCCGAGTCAGATCAACAACCAGCACACCCAGTAACTATGCACAGCCATGGTGGCTGCAGGATCATATCTTCCATGTCACTTAGGGGGAAAAAAAAGGTGGGTAAAGCGTCCCATTCTCAGAATAGCTCCAAGGTGGTAAAGTAAAAGCAGCAACCAGATGCAGAACTCTCGTACAGAAAGGTCTCCAGGTTTTGTTCACTGTCATTAATGCTGATTATACAGGGAAAAATCAAACTTATAGTTTGATCCACTCAAAACACTGTTCAAATTATTCCAGTCTCTCCTATCACTCAACTGGCCATTCTTTAGTAAAAATTTAAAAATTTTAAATAATAAAAGAAAACAAGGGCTAACGAGATAGATTAGCATACTAAGTACCTGCTTAGGCAAGTGCAGGGACCAGGAGTCAGCCCCAGCACCACATGCATGCCATCCCCACCCTCAGGCCCACTGAGCAGGCCACTGAATCTGGGGGTGGTGAACGCTTATAATCGCAGCACCTAGGAGGCTGAAATCAGGAGGATAACTATGAGTCTGAGCTGCATAAAGAGATACTGAACCAAAAACATTTTTAAAAAGTAGGAAAGAAAAAGAGAGAGAGAGAGAGAGAGAGAAAATGAACCAGTGAATGAAAGAAAGAGGAAAGGAAATGAAAAAAAGAAACAAAGAAAGAAAAAAGAAGGCATTGAATTAAAAATAAAAATTAATTAGTTAAAAAACAGAGAATTTTAAAAGGTTTTTGAATACAAGAGCAGTTGGCCTCCAAGGACAGCTACAATTCTGCAGGAACAAAGGTGCTGGATTTCTCAGCTGGAGGGATACAAAGTGTCGCTCCCCTAGAAATAGAGCCTCACAGAAAAGCAAGAAATAGGAGAGAAAGAGAAAGAGAGAGAGAAAGAAAGAAAGAAATTCAGTGGTTCTCTCTCCACTATAATTGACACTTAAAAATGTATTTGTGTTTTTCCCTTAAGTTGATTACTTTAAAAGACTGTTTCCATCCTCAAGATAAAAAATGTTTACCTTTAGTTTAAAAAATCATATTTTCTATGATTTGCAATAATTGGAATATTTTAAAAGATTACTTAACGTTCTCATGATTTCTAGTAAGGTTGATTGCCTGTTTTACAGTGTGAAATTAAATTAGTATAGAAAAGCTTTGATATTTTACAAACAGATAAAGAAGCTAGGAGTATAATCTAAAAACAGTGAAGTTTATATAGCTGCTTACTTTTCACATCCCATTTAAATAGTAGCACACCTGGTTGTGTCCTCAAAAGGGGTGCAAGCTATGATAATGTCTTCTGATTTCAATCAACTCATCCAAAAAAAGCATATTGTACTCCAAACTGTTCAGACCAACCCAAAATGATTTTCAGACTTTTTTGGTAATGTTAGTTGGCTCCCACCAGTTTTGGGGCTAATTTCTCTGGTGTCATTGACTGTCACTATTCTTTCCTTGTTTTCACAGACAGGTCACATTAGGTGACGGCTGCCCATGTGACTGCTTCCTCTCCAAAACATAGGGTGCAGATTTCTCACTGGCCGTGAAACATTCAGCTACAAAACACAAGAGGGAATTGATCCCTCTGAATTGACTTGTCAATATACACTGATGTTTTTAAAATTTTACAAAACACAAAAGTATGGTAATGAAAAGATAATTCAATCAGGTAGAACAAAAAAAAAAAAAAAAAGCTAATTATTTGCAGTAGAAAATATGCTTCTGTTTTTCCAGAGAATGCTGATCAACTCATATGCGTACCACAGCATGCTGTTAGGCTGTATCAGGAGCCAGATCTGGAAAACAAATTAACAATTAAGCTAAATTTCACCTGGAGCCCATGGAACGAAATGAACAAATGGAAATCTAAGGTCTAGACAGATGATAGAGAATATGGACATACCTGAGCTGAATGTTACCAACGTTAAGATAAGATAAAATTAAAAAACTAAATGTTAATCATAAATAAAAATTTCTATTCCTTCCCACTTTTCCTATAAAGTATCTCTGCTAACTGATGGAATAAAATATCTCACAAAATTGCAAGTTACTATAATTCAATTTGGTCAACATATATTTGAATGCATGCCAATTTTATAACAATGTTTATGTGTTCTGTATAGATATTTACATTTTTGTGTGTCATTCTGTAAATAGCTGAGTGACAGCTCTTTTATTTGTGCTCAAAAGTTTTTTCTCTTTTTTTGTTATTTGTTCATAATACAATTTGGGTCACAGTTTTAAAAGCATGCTTTCTCCTGAGTTATCAGCTGGTGTAAGTGATATTAAAATTGGTTTACTTACAGGTTGTCAAAAAATTAGACTAATTAAAGAAAAATTCCTGAGAGTGTGGAACAGATTTTTAGACAGTACTCCAATTGATGGATAGAGTTATGGCCAACCTTTGTTCATTAATAAGGAGACCCAAAAAATCTCCATAGTCTCCTGGAAGCCACCCACAATAATTTGATCATTGATTAAAAGATAGTTTTTCAGAAAAAAATTAAGAAACAAAGGTTTTCACATGTGTATGGCAAGTGATTATTGTTAATCTCATATTGCATTAAATGTAGTTATTATTCTAGAAGTAGAAGTCTTCTAAAATGTAAACCAAATATTGGTTACTGTGGTAAGATTTTTTTGTTCAGGTTCAGACCTCTGCCTTTAACAAAAACTTGTGATGTATATCATATTAAAAAGTAGCAAATTATGGTAAAATATTTTTATGTATTAGACAGATGATTAATTAAAAGGGTTATGTTATGTCAAAATCAAAATTTAAGTATACTACAACATACCATAAGTTTTCTCATACTTCAAAGTTATATACGATTTCTAAATCTCTGTGTTAAATATGTAACTGTTTTCTATTAATATTCTATAGTAATTTGAATATTCAAATATCTATGGTTGTTAAAAAATAGCAGTTCCATTTTAAGTCTAAGGTGTTTGATATTCAGATAAATAGTAATGTTAAGCTTACTGCTTGCATTACAGGGTAATATCATTTAGCTTCTATTCTGGATGCTGACAACTGAGTCTTAGAGACCAAAACTTAGAGAGATAGAAGGGCAAAGATGATAGCCAATACTTTGGCCCTAGGTTTCTGAGGTCAATAAGGACTCAGGACATAAGAGAATGTCTATCAAAACATCCCATCACTAAGTGGAGTCTCTGATTTTTGTGATAAAAAAGGCCACAGAGGAAAGGTGTTCAGTGATGTATAGTATACTTAAAGAGAGCCACCTGGAGAGAAAAAAGCATTCTCAACATCTCACAAATGGCAACTTGGTCAAGCAACAGCTATGGCTCATCCAGATGGCCAACACTGACAGAAGAGCTAAGAAGTATTGTACTTAGGTCCAGGGTAAATACTGCGGCATTTTAACTGACCTTCACAGATAGCAGAAAGTTATTTTTTATTTATACAGGTCTTGTTTTAATTTGGTCTTAACCATCCAGCAGAAAACTATAATCATGAGATGTAAAAAGAAAAAAAAATGGCATAATAATATGCTAGTTGCGAAACTTCAAATCTCTAACAATTGCCAGCTGCACTGGTAGGTAACTATTGTTATGGATAATTAGACGTTTTGGGATTAAGTTGATATATACAGATACCCATAATCTTTGGACTGGCATCAAGAGTAAAAAGGTCTTCTACAGAGTTATTCAGAAATGGCTTCTCCAATTTCCAGGGAGCACCCATGAATAACATGTTACATGAATAAACAACAGAACTATAAAGATAGAGATGTTGATAACAGCTGAAGCTGGAAGTTGATGCTATGTGGGAGGGTGAGATAAAGCCAGTGTGCCCAAAGCAGTCAAGCTACTGCAGTCTTGAGAAAAAAAGAAGAAAAAATCTTTTCTCATCAATTTTAGCTATTAGTCACTAGGCAACCTTGTGTCTCCTGATGCTAACTTTGCAAAGGTATGAATAAATGCCCCTCTGGTGTTTCCAGGTATTCTGCCCATGGTCCACCAATGGTCCTTCTTCTAGCATGATCCGTCACCTAACCCAGGTCTTGCCTCCCTATCTTTTTTTTTTTTTAAATTCCTGGGGTACCCAAGACACCAACAAGTTCCTATATCAAAAACTATTTTATTTTGAAAGGTAAACTACTTTGTTCATATCTTGGAAAATTCTACAATATTAATCATTCTATCTGTATTGGTCATTATACATTAAAAGTTTAGAGAAAATTCTTGAACGTTGAATTAGGAAGCAGAAACTCAATGGAAATGTATAAAAGGAAAGAATCCTTTGAATTAAAACACTTAAATGGTGAATCTAATTTAGTTCTACCAAGATATAATGAAATTCACTGTTATTAAATATACTAACAATAAGTCTGTATAACAAAGAATAAAATAAAAATTTACCACATTTTCACCAATAATAATGTAAATAATAAAAGTCAATTCATGATAAGGTTGGCTTATTTTAATAAGTCCATATTTCTTTATGACAGTATCTGCTTTGAATTTTTCAGCTCGAAGCAACAAACCCAACCATCAAATATGTCTCTTTGAGTACATCTAACTACTACTAATGCTTGTACAGGAAAATACCTTTATTGACACATTCAAATAGGGAGGCAGAAATATCACCTAAATACTATTTAAGTACTTTGTTTTCTAATATTTCTCGATTCTGAATATATCCCAGCTGTTGCTGAGTACACATCAGAATTATCATTGGCATATTTCTATAAGAGATTTCAAAAGGATGGATATAGATCAATAGTATGTGTTTTTTGCTAGCTCTGACAAATGCAAAAGATGTGGCTTAGAAAATGTTCGCACTATGTATGAACAGGGCCACCTGCAATTATTGTATCTTACATGAAACAAATAGCAAGTAAAGGACTCCAGCTACTCTTATTATGCTCAATTCCACATTGTTGAATTGAAATTGCAAATATTGGACAAATGTGTGTTTCTATGGATGATATGTGTGTAGGATAATACATAACCTTGGTTAACTGTCAACTATTTAGCAATGATAGAAATTAGGACAGTCTACTAATTCAAAACCGAAAAAAATTTCTTTATTCATCTTTCTTTACTTCTTTCAGCTGTTTCAACAAAATCATTTTGTTGGCAAAAAATAAAACTCCAGAAAAAACAAGCTTTGTATTTTCATAAGCAGCTTGACTTTGATAGCACTTAAAGACTTGTGCTAGGCATTTCTGTACTAGGCACTTACAAACTATTATCAAAATGTGTCTGTGTGAATCTTTCAAAACATAAAGCCAAAAATAACATGTTCAACAACTGAGAAACTACTTTGAAGATAACTATATGTAATAAAACAACCATTGTTAATTTTTTATCATCTTGTTTTGAAATTTTATATCATTTTTACTTATTTATTTTTTTTTATTGAAGTATAAACATCAGTGAGACAGTTTTAAGACACCTTAACAGGATGGGTTCGATAAAGTAATACATTGCAAATTGTTTTCATAATGTTTTGGTATCGTACAAGGTGCATACATGATATTATACTTCCAGACATTATTATAGCATATGTCTCTTATTAGTAAATTAAGAGAGTGTAGCTGTTTACGTATCTTATTTTTTATACCTGAATTATATCAAAGATTCAATAATTAATACTTTCTACCTTGTTATTTTCCTAGTGGTTGTCCATATACTTTATTGTTTCTTGTTGTTTCATTTTTGTCTTATTTTGATGTCACTTTATTTTCTTTAAAATAAAAAATTTGAAAAGCTGTGATTAAAACTTTCCTATTCAAATCCAAGACTCAATCACTCAAGAATGCTGTCCTGTCATTGTTTAAAAGTCAAAAATCATGGAACATGAAAATTAAAAATAAATAAGTTATGCAGAAAAGATAGCTATATTAAACTTTTCGTTAATTTTTCTACCTTAAAAAATGAGGAAAAAAAAACAACTGATTTTTTTTTTTTTTTTTTTTTTTTGCAGAACTGGGAATTGAACTCAGGCCCTCGTGCTTGCCAGGGAAGCATTTATTCCACTGAGCCATCTCCCTGGCCCCAATAACTGCTTTTTTAATACCATCCTCAAATGTTGAAGGATAAGTCTCTGCTCCATGGGTAATGACATAAATCTTATGCCTGTTCTCCTCCAATTGGCATCATTATGTGGATTCTGTCTTGTGCAAAAATGCACGTTCAAAATCAGAATTTTGGAAGTAAAGAAATAGAAAGAACACCAAAGGCCATGTTATGCAAACGTCTCATTTTACACATAAAGTGAAGAGAAAAACTAGATAACATTATTTCAATTTGATGTACTATTTATAACTTTGTTATATTGAAAATGTAGTCAAGTGCTTAATTAGTGCATCAAAAACATTAGTAGCCTGGTTAAATCTCACTTTTGTTGAAGAAAAGACATTATATTTTTCCGTATTTTTCTAGTTACTTATCTCTGCTCTTTTGAGTGCAGGCCCCGATATTTCAAAAGGCCTCTGCTTAATGATTCATCATTCTCACAGATCATTTTTAATGTCATAAGAGGCAACCCTTAACTTTACGTGGAGATGTGTACAGGTCTGGAATTTCTCTATCTGATTATGCTAACTCAGAAACTTCCATGTATGAAAAATATGCGGAGAATATATCTGATAGATCTTTCCTTTTCTTGGAGGAACCAGACAGTAATTAATTGCACAGATCATAAATGGTAACATGAATAAAACTTCAAGTTGTTTACCATGGGCTTGAGAAATTCACCCTTCTATTGCCATCACTGTTTTCCAAATGCAGAATCAACAAAATGAGTTAAAACTCCAGGTTCAGGCTACTGGGCAAAGTACCACAATTTTTCAAGCTTCACTTAAGCAAATTCATAATTGTCTTACAAATGTGTAGTGAGTAGTTAGCAAAGTTTGGATTTTATTAACAATTGTTAAACAGGATAATCTATTAGGTCCTAATATAAAAGTTGAGTAATAGGGAGATAGCTCAAGGGCATAGGCACCTTCCTGGCAAGCCTAAGGTCCCAAGTTCAATCCCCAGTACCACAAAAAAAAAAAAAAAAAAACACCTCAGGAGAACAGTACCTGGTTTCTGCTCTCTTCATTTTTATGGCCATTAATGATCTTGGCTGCTAATTTCAATGGATAATTATTTAACATGTGTTCTTATTTAAATTATGTGTAACTAATAACATTTTTTGAATATTATTGTTGATAGTTCCTTCCTGTCATGTCTTCAACTCTATTTAAGGTATTTATATATATATATATATATATATATATATATATATATATATATATATATATATATATATATATTATATATATTACTGAGACTGTCTTTTAACAGCTCACATTCCCTTCTTATTCCCAGGTTTGTTTTCTAGTTTCAGTTACATGCAGTCAACCTCACATCATTATAAGAAGGGTGATTATAGCATGGGAGATAGAAAGAACATTCGGACAAATTCTATGACAGCAATGTACATTTTCTATTTCATTATTATTTGCTCTTGCTCATCTCTTTCTGATTATAATTTATAAACTTAATTTTATCATAGACATGAACATGTAGGAAAAATGTAGCATATGCAGAATTGGATATTATCCAATGCTTCACATATCCACTGAGAAGCATCCTAATGTGTCCCTTTAAGGTACAGGGTAGAGATGAACTTTTCATGAAAAATATTTGAGCACATCAATAGTATCATCATTGTCATTAGAACTATTTATATAGATGACTATACTGAATGCCATATCTACATATTCTGAGAATGTCCCATTGAACCAAATTTATTTGTTCTTTCAATACATTCATCAATAATAGTAGTCAAAGTAGATAAAAGGACTTGTGTCATCCATAATTCCAGAAGTAATATTTATTAAAGGAAATAAGTGAAAAATTTATTTACTTCTCCTGTAAGAATGATCTAAACTTTTTGAACTTGCATTGCAAAATCTGCATTCTTAATTGAGTGCCATTACATCATATTTCAAATCCTACAGGAAAGCACATACACTTCCTCTAACCCACAAGCATCACCAATTCCCTTACATTTACTTAAGCACTGAATCCTGCACCTGCAACTCAAATATGCACAGCAGGGCAGCTCTTTGCTTAATTTAGCATGGAGGCTGGCAGTCAGAACCACAAAAAATGAATCTTATAAAAACTTATACATGAATTATCCATGAAGGAAAGAGGAGTCTAAGGGATAAGAAATGGTTTCATTTTACTTTTTTAATTTTAATTGAATATGGCATAGGGTGAAAATTCTGAGTCAAGGAGTTTTGAAGAATTCTGACAAATGCTCTTTGATAAATATAAACCATTTTAGTAAATAATTTTTATCTTTTAAGTGCAAGGCACTTTGCTTAGAGATGCATATTTGAAGAATGCTTACATTGTAACCCAGTACCCAAGATAGCAGACAGTCTATAATTAGGGTTTAAAAGGCAAGTCTGTACATGACTAGCATAGGAGGCAGGATAAGAGATAATGCACATACAGATAAGGTAGAAGTTATATTTAATTTAGAAAAAATTAATTCAAATTCATATTTAAATACATTTGTATCCAGTTGTTAGATTCCCCAAATAGTGATTTTCTTTCCTTTGAACAGTTTCTTTCCCAGATACCAATTTTCACAATAGCACGAGTTTGACATCTTAAGATTATGATGGGTAAAATTCTCAATAAAGATATATGAATACCATTTCCCCAGAGTACAGCTGTTTAGTCTCACATTAGTTCTTATTACTGACACTTCCACTAACAGAAAACCAGTGCTGAGAAGCCATTTGGTCTCTTTGGAATCAATTTTGATCTAAAATTAGAAAGCTGATTTCCCAGTTTTCATCTTTTGAGGTTAATAAATCCTAGTATGCATCCACCCTGCCCTATCATCATAGTTAGATCTTCTCTACAGTTTCTGTACTTAAGCAAAATAGAAACACTGGCACTTGGGGCAAGACTGCCCTTCCTGTAAAACACATTTGTGTCAATATGGAAAAAATGCACGTATTATATTTTGCATTCATTTTACCTTTTGCCTTCTTCACTAGAATATAAGGTCTGAGGCTTTGTCTGGTATATTACTACATCATTTATTTATAATATAGTAATTTTGTGCTTGATAAACCATTTTTGAACCAATTAATTTCTAATGTCTTGCTTTGATGGACTCCTCACTTCTAGGTCATGACCTCTCAGCATCTCCTCCCAAAGCTGCGTCCTGTTTGAACCACACGAGTCACTCTTCTTTGCATATCTAAAAGCTAGTGCCTGTTCAGTATCCACTCAGTGAAAGATTATTGATTCGCTACCAGCAGAAAGTACAATTCTATTACATAGCTACAAAAATGGAATGTATATTCACATGGAATTATATGTGGTACAGAAGACAAAAATACTAATAGATACACAGTACATTTCATTAACTGTAAATGAATAAGCAGAAGTAAACATTATATAAAATTAAATGAGGAGATTATATTTCACTATGAAGAAAATAATGCAGAAAAGGGTGATAAGGAATATGAAAAACTGACTATGGTAAATTTAGAAGTATTCAGGAAAAGAACTCTGAAAAGATGATTTGGATAAGACACCTAAAGGAAAAAAGCAACAAACCAATCCTGAGAAACATTGTCCCAAGCCAAAAAGTATTAAGATCTGAAACTGGTACAAATTTTTGGCACTTAAGGGCCAGGGGAAAGGACAATGTGACTGAAATTCACAAAGATTGTTGTGGTAGGTATAAGGCAGGACAATCAAAAATAGTCTAAGGTCACTGAAAGGAAATCACACCATGTCACTGGGCTTTGCATTCTAAAGGACGAAGTGGTTTAGTGAGCTGACAACCACACCTCACTGAAAGCACCTGTGCCGTAGGACTAATGTTTGGAAGTATGAGAAAAACAAAACAAAACAAAAAAATTACTACAGTATTCATGAAGGAGTGAAAAATAGTCTAAATTTGTGGGCCTTAATATGCCTATTGTGATGACAATGTGAATCAACAAATTAGGACAATAGGATCTGTCTTCAGAAAAGGGATGGTGGGCTGAGCATATAGCTTAGTGGTGCGACACTTGCCTGGCAAACATAAGGTCCTCAGGTCAATCCCTGGTGCCAGAAAACAAAACAAAAGAAAGAAGGTATGGTGAAGTCTTAGCCAATACTGTAGCATTAATTAGGAACATACACGTGCATAAGTTTTGCTGATGGCTTTCAGTGTGATATAAAACTTTTCTGAAGCTGGGCAATGCTCTCCTCTTCTTTTGACATTTCATTATTGTTTGCTAAAGCATTTTTATCACACTTAAAATTTTTCTATGTTTGACCATAAGTTTATGTGCTTTTCTACTCTGTGAGACTTCACACTCTAAGCATATAGACTGCATCTTCATAACCCTAGGTTATATTATACTTCCTGATGAAATGGAGTACACAATCAATTATTTTTATTGAATCAAATGAAGAAACTTGCCTATGGGTACAATGCAATTGCAATGTCAGAAGCAGTATTGGACTTCTGATGTGGCTTATTAAAAAACTTAGCTGCTCTCCACTGCATTATTTTCCAGCAATTTATATACATCAAAGGAACAAGGCAAACTTGTATTTAATCTAGCTAGATAAGGCCCCCAGGGTCAGCATTCTAGAAATTAAAATCTGACATTGGAACTTAGAAAACTAACATTTGATGTTAGAAGGATATTTGCAAAAAAAAAATAAGGATATTTGTATATAATTTATGCTATCTGGAGCAAGACTCCAGGAGAAAATTCATGGAAAAGATCAATAAACATATGTCCTTGAGAGATGTTGATATATAATAATGACGAGATTACCAAACTTTAACTACAGATGTTAAAGGCATACACAAAAGACTAATTAATATTCATTAGCTGAATCATTGATTCAGTCCCATAGCATTACTTGCCATACAACCATGAGTGGGGCCTGTGATATGGTTTCCCTGGCAAGCACAAGGGCTTGAGTTCAATATTCAGTTCTGAAAAAAAAAAAAAAAAAGAGTGAAAGATTACTGGATTTGCAGTAATCAGAGCAGTAAGAAAAACTTAAAATTTCTTGTTCTCTTAAAATGTGCTTTCTCCTGTAACCTGAATTCATTTTGAGCAATCTAACAGAACTGAAAACTAACCAAATGAGAAGAACAACTGTCAGAAGCTAAGAAAATCAGAATATTTAATGAATGAAAGACACTCCAGACAGGACACTGAGATTATTAATGGAGTTATAGAAAAGATGCCCCGTGTTGCTCAGGACAGGGCAAGAGTGTAGGATACAGTCTGACTGTAGGGGGAAGTTCTTCACTGTTTGAATCTGAAATTGGAGAAGCATCGCAGAACACGGTATGTTTTATTTTCATCCAATGATTACAAAAATAGAAATGATATATCGAAGCAACTACTAGAAAATTGTGAGGCAAATGGAAGTTGTTGTGGAGTTTCCCTTTGTGAAAAGAAATCAAGATAAACAGGCCTCTGTATAATTTTTCATCATCAACATTCCATGAATCCTTAAATAATATAATTGCTCATGAATACCTGTGGTTCTTTACTAATAGATCACCAAATGGAAGCTTAGATAGTGAACTAGAACTTTAATCTTTGCATTTTTTTGCTTTAAAACCTCTTCCTATAAGGAACCTAAAGAATGCTCAGAGTATTTGTGCTTTTTTCTGATTTTATTGGAAAGTTTAGATACTCTTTACATCAAAATTTGTTCTCTAAAATGTATTGCTCTTTATACAGTAGTATATTTTTTGCTGTGTAACATTTAGTTAAATGTTGAGATTTGTTGTTCTAATTAAGAAGAGGAAGGACCTAGGTAGGCATGATGGGACATGCTTATGATCACGGCCCTAGAGGAGGCTGAAGTTTAAGAATAACAATTTGAAGCCCAGCAAGGGCAGGTCTGGGAATATAATTTAATTTAACAACCCTGAACTCAATCCTTAGTACTGAGAGAAAAGACAGGAAAACAAAAATGAAAGAAAGAAAAAAAAAAGAAAGAAAGAGAGAAAGAAAGAAAGAAAGAAAGAAAGAAAGAAAGAAAGAAAGAAAGAAAGAAAGAAAGAAAGAAAGAAAAAAAGAAAGAAAACTCAGACTTTGGGAACTGTAGGTAACAAATTGTGCATATTTGATCTGCTATTTGGGGCCTAAATAAATCTTATCTAGAATCATCAGCTGAGATGTAAGCAGTCCTTAACTGTAATATGAGAATTATTTAACAGAAAACTTTATGGAAAAAAAAGCTATCAGGAACACAAGAAAATATTATAGAACAATTTAGCAAAATTATGGTATGATTTTATCATAAATTATGGATTAAATGTGCAAATATAAAATATAAGTTAAAATTTTATAAAATTAACAACTTTTATCAAAATGCTCTTTGAGTATTTTCTTTGTATCTTATTTCTTCAGATACTTGGGACGCTTCCTCATCTTCACATTGAGTCAGTCCTCATCCCTTTAAAACAAGTGAGATATAAAGAAAACAAAATTTCCAGTCACATAATTAGAGACCAATGAAAGGACAGATGGGCATATCTATTGACCTGGAACATTGTACTGTAAGGAATCCAATCTGTCACAGTCAACTAATTGTATTGCACTAATATCATCATCAAAGGATTGGAATCGGTAAAACGTTTCCCAGTCATGAGTGCACTGCAGTGTAGAAATGACCCTCAGCAAAGCTGTCTTCCAAGTGTTCACTCATTGCTCCAGGCTGCTTCAATTTCAGAACACTTTGTATTAAATGTGCTTCCACTATGGCTTTGCTAAAGGAAGACAGCATTAATAATTATTCATGACTCTTAGCTGCTTCTACTCAGAAAATATATATGTCACTTTGGGTGCACATTTCATTGGTCAACACAAACATATGGCCATGTTCATTTCTAAGTACATGTGCCCAGAAGAATAAAATCAGATGCCCTAACGTGAGTTAGTGAGTTCTGTCACCGCCTTTTCTTTTGGGCCAATTTCTCCTGCTAAGTTCAAATATGAGTATCCTGAAGCAAAATATGGTTAAAAAGAAAATTTTACTCAATATTTATATCTTAATTCTAAATTGTTTCTCAATGTATTAATCATTTACCTTACTATATCATTATTTGACAAGTCAGAGGAAAAGAGTAATATGTGCGTGTTTTTATCCTTAAAGAAGAAAATCTTTTTAGAAGTTTGCATTCAGGTGTTCTAAGCTTATATGAGCTTACTTCTACAGCAGTCATAAACCTCATTTGTGCTTTCTTTAAGCCCTCTCAATGAAACTCCCTTTGGAGGTAAGCTCAGAACTTGTGCCTCATCATTTAATCAATATTGTCCTTTCCTTTCTTCCCTCTATGTGGAACCATACTGGTCAATATGTTATCAGAGTCACATTGGAAGATCTGGTAGAAATGAATTTCAAACTCTTTGTGACAAGTATTATATGAGTGTGGCATTAAACCTCTGCTGAGTAACAAGACAAGTTACAGAGGAATGCCAAGAGTGACAGTATCCAAAAGTCTGTTTTTAGTGTTGTGTTTTATGGTAAATATAAGCTATTATTCATACTTGCAAAGTTCATCATACTAAGTAAATTATAAAGCAATTATCAATGTAATAGACCGCAAATAAGAGTTTTTCAAATAACTTCAGGTAGCTGTTACTAGAAAGTTTTAAAGAGGCTAACCAAAGAACTGTGACGAGTATCTTCACATGTCTGTGAAAACTCTAAGCAATTCAATTTTAGGAAAGAAGTTGAAAGGTAAGATGGCATTTGTTTCTGAAGAGCTCATAATTTAGTAATTATGATTCTATAACAAGTATCAGGGTACAATATAAGCAAACAAATGTAAGCAAATATAAGTACATGTTTTCTATCCTATCTAGGAAGAGTAAAACAATAATTTTTCCACATTTCCAATGGAGTGTCATTTCACACCAAGGTTCAATGAAATTTTGATAGTGAACCATATCCTTTTCGTCAAAGGGATTGTATTTTGATTAATACCTGTAAAAGATACTGGATAAACCTTTTGAAAGTTATTTACAATGTCTTTACAAAGACAAGTCTTTGTCTTTATTAACAAACTAGTAAAGCTGAAATAGATGTCTTCTAATATTCCTTCCAGCTATGATCATGTAGCAAAACTCTCCATGGAAGTCTATTGTTCCTTTAGCACTTTTCTGTTTCCTTTAATTAAAATATGTTCCTCAATACAAGCCTTAGTTACTCTTCTCCTGTTGCTGGCGCAAATATCCGACACTCAAAATGAGGGAAAGGAAGGTTTATCTAACTCACATTTGCTGCAGGTTTCAGTCCATGCTCAGGTGGCTCCAAGGCAGAGCTGCACATGGCAGAGGGCAGCATTTCATGGTAGCAATGAAGCGCAGAGAGCACGAGGGAGAGGTGGCAGCAACAGCGGCCACAGAGAGGAAGTCTGTCTCCCTTAAACTGCACTCAGAGTAGCCCCCCAGGCCGTGAGCAGTATTCACAACCATAATCCCAGCGGCACTCACAACCATAATCCCAGCAGCACTCACAACCATAATACCAGCAGTACTCAGAACCATAATCCCAGCAGCACTCACAACCATAATCCCAGCGGCACTCAACCATAATCTCAGTGCATCATGGGTTAAGCATGAACTCTAGAAATCTGCCCTGTGATTGCATGAGGCTTTAGGGGACAAATGCACACAAACCATAACAATTTGTATCAATCATCCTGTGCTCATAGAGGCCAAAATTATAGGCTAAAATTATTGAAGTAATAAGATAAAGGATTCCTTTATCTTAAGATGATGACAATCTGTTGTTAAGTGACATTATCATCTACAGATAACTGCTATCAAAATTCTTTTTTACAAGAAACCTCCAGATGTACCTTAGCAATAGAACCTTAGTGTATCTAAGCATGGGTGAAACTCTGGTATCCATCCTCAGCACTGAAAGAAAAATGGAAGAAGGAAAACAAAGAAGGAAATTCACATTAAAAATATGGATATAGGGCTGGTCAAATACCTCAGTGGAGTAAAGCATCTAATTAGGCAGACGTAGTGGCCAGGGTTCAATCCCCAGCATGCTGTGCTGGCCCCACCCCTGGGGTGCACTGAGGCAGTGATTGAGACTGAGAGTGATGGAGCGTGCCTATAATCCCAGCTCTTTGGATGAACACAGGAGAATCACTACAAGTCCAATCTACATAGTGAGAGGCTGGAGACCCTATAGACCCTTACTAAAATTTAAAAATATGTAATCAGTATAACTTATTGCAATAGGACTTTCTGTAACTTGTGGACAAATGTAAACATAATGCTAGAATGACAGAGAAAAAACTTAACAAAAGTCCTTTATTTTGTCTACTAATCTCATCTAGATTTCATAAGAGAAAATAAATATTTTTGTATAAATCAAGATTGCATTTTCCATATTCTAACATCTCCTTTGCAATCTAAAAATAAAGGGATGAGGCAACACTCTGAGCCATAGGAACCCAAGAATGTCAGTGGCTGTGCAGGGAGGTGATTCCCCCTCCCACTCCCCCAGCAAGAAAGAAGCAACATTGAGCCTCAGAAACCTCATCTATCACCCCCCTGTTATCTGAGGAGGCTCAGATTGGAGGAACCCTGGTGCTTGGCCCATACACCTACCCTGAGGAATGGGCAGCCAGCAGAAGCACTTGGGAAGAGGAACTCAGTGTAAATTCAATCTACCAAGGGGAAACACTTTGCATTCAAACTCCTAATTTATAATGTGTTCTTTTACATTACTATAGACTTTACTTCTATGGTACAGAGTCAACAGTTTCCACTGTTGGGCAATTTCTAAATTGTGCTTGTTCCTATTTGCACTACTATAGCTAGGATGTCATATCTGTTGCAATTGGTTGTTCTCCATTGTGCAACAATGTTGGGAAGCACTGTGGTTGTAACCTCACTGTAGTCCTACACCAAAAGACTGAAGGCTGAGCCAAAGAGAAACCAACATCTCAATCTCAATTAATTGGGAAGGTAGGATATTGGAACAGCTACAAACTAAGAATTTCCTTCACACACACAAGATATCCCTGATATAGACAATATTACTGGAGATAATTTGCTATTAATGAAATTGCTACCTATGGCCAAAACTAACAAGGATCACAGAAAAAGAAATAAACATATTTTTGAAATGAAAAAATGTCAAAATAAAGGGTAAAATGCAATCTCAGATGTTAACCCACCCAGAACAAGTCCAGGAGATATGGTCATAAAATAAACTGAAATTCACACACCTGAAATTTCTGAAATGATGAAAAAATGAAGTAAAGAAAGAACTCCATCAGGGGATACAAGGTATCAGGTAATAAATGAGCTGTCAGGTAAAAGAGAAAGGGAGAGAGAGTGAGAGAGAGAGAGAGAGAGAGAGAGAAATGGCAACTATAATGAAAGAATTGCTCAGCACATCTAAAGCAGACATACATAACAAAATAAAAGAATGTAGGCAAATGATGGAAACCTTGAGTATGAATCAGATACAAAGAGAAAAATTCAAGCGACTAGCTACTACATTGAAAAGCCACTTAAATGAAAAAGAAGATAGTCTTTCTGACCTTTTAGACAGCATTGCAGCTAGTGATCACAAAAAGAAAGATATCTCAAAATAGCAAAATAATACATTAACAGGTACAAGAAGATGAAGAGTAAAACAATATAAGATTGATACATGTCAATGAAAAATAAGGAGTCAACACATACGATATTAAAAGAATTTTGAAGAATCAATAGCAGAAAATTTTGCCAAAATTGGAAGAGAATCTGACATAGATTTAATAGTGAGGCATTTGGAACTCAAACTATCCATCACCAAAATAAAGCTACATCCAGACATGTAATAATCAAGATACAAAAAATTCAGCACTAGAACAGAATATTAAAAGCTCTTAGAGAAAAGAAGCATCAATTACAATGGAAAACCCATAATAAAATAACAGATTTCTTATCACAAATTATTAAGTCAAGAAGAGTTTCCAGGGAAGGATTTCAAGTCTTGAAAAAAAAAGCAACTTCCAACCCAAATTCATACACCCTGGAAAAGTATCTTTCACAGTTCATAAGGAAATAAGGTACTCCCATGGAAAAGAACAGCTAAAGGAATCCAAGATCACCAAACCAACCGTACAAAAAGAATTAATACTATTTATAGAAAGGGATAAAAATGACCACAATTCCAAAAAATAAAAAGGAATTAGCAAGAAGGGAAAGCAGTTAAATAATGGGAAAAGTTGTTACTGAATGACAGAAAAAAATGACAAAAGCCAATACAAAACAGGTATAACTATGAATATAAATGGTCAAAAAATGTCATAGGACTGTCCTGCTACAATGCTGTATATGGTTAGATTTCTAAATCTTTGTGTAAAAATATGCAAATGTTTATTCCTACTTTTTAAAATATCTTTTTATTGTTTTCATTCTTCATATTCTGTAGGGACTTAAAAGTTTAACATTTCAATACTAGATGGAAAATACCTGTTCCACGTTCTGCCTAAGATGTTTGATATTCAGACACATAGTGAAATTAAGCTCATCTGTCTACATTGTAAGGTAATAATAGTAACCTTCTCCTAAGGGTTAACAACTTAAGTTTGCAGACCAAAAATCAGAGAAAAAGAAGGGCTGTGTAGGGTGGATACCTTGTGTCAGCCTGGCCGATGACTCTGTGGCGCAGCCCACGCTGCTCCAGCTGGGGGTGGGGTGGGGCCCAGCCCTGAAAAACAACTGGTTCTGCCCCGGTGTGGCTCAGCAAAATGGGACCACACAAAGGGGGCTGAGGAAGTGATGCATCCTCTCTCTCTCTCACTTTGTCGGCGGAACTTATTCTACGAGTTGAGCTTGGCCTTCATCACCTGGTTGGCAGCACGGACTCTTCAGTCTCCCATCACAAACCTATCAGGTGACAAATAGAGACTTACGTGGAGCACAGCAGTGAGCTTCAAACCTTGGGACTGAATTCTTCTGACTGAGGCGTGCAGACGCCCTCTGTATGCTCCGTCATCTGACTCTGCGGCTGGCTGTCGTAAGCCAGTCTTGCCATTCCGTATATTGTGTTAATATCTGTTCCTTATATTATATATGTTCTTCTAAGTAAAACCCTAACTAATACAGAAAATGGTACCAGGAGTGGCTCTAGAGAAATAGAATATAATGATGGCATTTTTAAATGGCTTAAAGAGCTCCTGGAGTTGGCTCTGAATTTGGTGAGTCCTGAAGACACCATGGTCCCTCCTGGTCTTAAGGAGTATACTGAGCATACTCATCCTTGGCGTGAGCTGTTTAAAGTAATAGGCCATAGTAATCCTTTTCAGTATCCCCATTCACCACTTGTGAGATCTCAAGAATTTAGTGATTCTGTATATAAAAATTTTGAAAATCTTTGGCAGAGTAGGAAATACAATGATGCTGGTTGTTTGGTCTTAGCCTCAATGGAAAAACTTATGCATGAAAATAAGGAACTCAATGATTTGATTTCTCCCCTTCAGACCCAGATACAAAATTTAAAAGATTCTATGTGCGTCCTGACAGAAAATCTCCTTCCTTTTAGCCACAAGGCTGAGATTGCAGGAACCCAAATGCAGTCCCTCGTAATTCGACTGGCTGAACTGCAATGTAAATTAAATGCTCAGCCTTGAAGGGTATCTGAAGCAAAGGTGAGGGCACTGACTGGCATCCCATAAACTGGAATGGAGATGTGTGAGAGGATCCTGAGGAGGCTGAGGATGCAGAGTTTTTAGATGCTAGTAAGATTATTTTGCCTGAGGAAGATAATTCCTTGCCCGCTCTGGCAGGGGAATCATTGCCTTCATCCTCTGCAGTACTAGTGTCTCCTAATATATCTGGAGACATCAATCCTGTGTGGGATGAACAAGATAATGCTGGGTGGGTCTCAGGACCCACCCTTGGCACCCATTTTCGCCTCTAGGCCAATAACCAGACTTCAGTCACAGAAGTCTGTGAGATACA
Source organism: Ctenomys sociabilis (assembly GCA_004027165.1). Taxonomy (NCBI): domain Eukaryota; kingdom Metazoa; phylum Chordata; class Mammalia; order Rodentia; family Ctenomyidae; genus Ctenomys; species Ctenomys sociabilis. The sequence goes on from PVKA01025739.1 coordinate 19,745, forward strand.
TAAGGTGATCCATAAAGAGATCCGCTATTCTCCCAAAGACCTTCTTGATTTTCTAACTTTTATAAACAGAGGCCTGATGAGCAAGCATGGGAATGGATTTTTAGAGTGTGGGATAATGGTGGCAAGAACATACACCTGGATCAGGCTGAGTTTGTTGTTATGGGCCCGTTAATTAGGGATTCTGAATTCAGTGTCATACGGAGTACAGAAAGATGTTAACAGTCTGTCTGGCTGGTTGACAGAAATATGGCTCAAAAGATGAATGAGTTAGAGATGCCTGATCTTCCATGGTTTACTATTGATGAAGGTATTCAGAGGCTTAGGGAAATGGGGAAGCAGGAGTGGATCTGGCATGGTAAGCCTAACCCTTCATATTGGGATGAGCCTGAAAACATACTGTTTACTAGAACTTTGAGAAACAGATTTGTGAGGGGAGCACCAGCGTCCCTGAAGACCCCTGCTATTGCTCTTCTTTGCATGCCAGACCTTGCAGTGGGGGATGCAGTTACTCTATTAGGAAATTTAAGGGCAATAGGCTTAATTGCCATGGACAGCAGAAGCAAAACAGTGACCAGAATAATCTGACACATGTGGACCTATGGCATTGGCTGATTAGTCACAGTGTTCCTAAAAGTAAAATAGATAAGGAGCCTACAAAATTTTTGCTAGAATTATATAATCAGAAGAATAATGGGGCAAAAGAACGGAGACCTACTTCGAATCATGGTAACACACAGTCACAGCCTCTCAATCAGTTCCAGGATTTGAGTCAGTTTATAGACCCAGAACCCTTGAATGATGGGGAGGCTGGGTCTCCTTAGAGAAGGACCCTAATGCCCCCAGAATTTGTACAGTCAGTCTTCCTCCTATCCTTCCCCAGAGGGATTTAAGGGCTTTTGCTCGAGTGACTGTACTCTGTGGAAAGGGGAATGATCAGACATTTCGGGGACTACTGGACACTGGTTCTGATCTAACATTGATTCCAGGGTACCCAACACACCATAGTGGCCCTCCAGTAAGAGTAGGGGCTATGGAGGATGGGTGATCAATGGAGTTTTAGCAAAAGTCTGACTCACAGTGGGTCCAATAGGTCCTTGAATCCATCCTGTAGTTATACCCCTGTTCCTGAATGTATAATTGGGATAGATACACTTAGTCCTTGGCAGAATCCTCACATTGATCCCTAACCTGTCATGTGAGGGCTATTATGGTTGGAAAGGCCAAATAAAGCCATTAGAGTTGCCCTGGCCTGGTAAAATAGTGAACCAAAAGCAGTACTGCATTCCTGGAGGGACTGCAGAGATCAGTGCCACCATCAATGCCTTGAAGGATGCAGGGGTGATGGTCCCCACCAAATCTCCCTTTAATTCTCCTATTTGACCTGTTCAGAAGACAGATGCGTCTTGGAGAATGATGGTAGAATACCGTAAAGTGAATCAAGTGGTGACTCCAATTGGAACTGCAGTACCAGATGTGGTTTCCCTGCTTGAACAGATTAACACATCTCCTGATAGTTGGTACTCAGCTGTTGATTTGGCAAATGCCTTCTTCTCCATATCTATACATAAGGACCATCAGAAACAATTTGCTTTCACTTGGCAAGGCCAGCAATATACCTTCACTGTCTTTCCACAAGGGGTATATTAACTCTCCTGCCTTATGTCACAGTTTAGTTCGTAGGGATATTGATCACTTTTCCTCAGAATATCACACTGGTCCATTACATTGATGATATCATGTTACTGGGCTTAGTGAGTGGGAGGTAGCAACTACCATGGATTTGTTAGCACAGCATTTCAGAGCCAGGGGATGAGAGATAAATCCCACAAATTTCAAGGTCCTTCTACCTCAGTGAAGTTTCTAGGATTCCAGTGGTATGGAGCATGTAGAGACATTCCTACCAAGGTAAAAGATAAGTTGTTAAATCTGGCTCCCCCTACAGTGCCTAATAGGACTATTTGGATTTTGGAGACAACACATATCTCACTTAGGTGTCTTACTCTGACCCATTTACCGAGTGATACAGAAAACTGCTAATTTTGAATGGGGCCCAGAACAGTAAAAAGCCCTGAAACAGGTCCAGACTGCTGTTCAGGCTGCTTTGCCCTGATCCAGCATATCCTATGGTACTTGAAATGTCAGCGGTAGACAGGGATACTGTTTGGAGTCTCTGGCAGGTCCCCATAGGTGAATTGCAGTGGAGGCCTCTAGAATTTTGGAGCAAGGCTCTCCCACCTTCTGCAAACAATTACTCTTCTTTTGAGAAGCAGCTTTTGGCCTGTTACTGGACCTTGGTGGAAATGGAATGCTTGACTATGGGACACCAGGTCACCATGAGACCTGGGTTGCCTACCATGGCCTGGGTAACATCTGGTCCATCAAATCATAAGGTTGGACAAGCACAGCAATAGTCTATCCTTAAATGTAAGTGGTATATTTATGACAGAGCCAGGGAAGGTCCAGAAGGGACAAGTAAATTACATGAGGAAGTTGCCCAGATACCTATAGACCTCTCCAAATGGGAAAATGATATAAAAATATTTGTTTCCCATGTGAACGCTCATCAAAAGGCAACATCAGCAAAAGAGGACTTTAGTAATCGAGTGGATAAAATGACTCAGTCTGTGGATAGCAGCCAACCTCCGAATTCAGCCATCCCTGCCATTGCTCAGTGGGCACATGAACAGAGAGGCCATGGTGGTAGAGATGTAGGCTATGGATGGGCTCAGCAACCTGGACTCCCACTCACCAAGGCTGATCTGGCTGTAGCCTCTGCTGAATGCTCAGTGTGCCAGCAACAGAGACCAACACTGAGTCCCCAGTAAGGTGCCATTCCCTGGGGTAACTAAGACAGAATTTGGTACCACAGGAGTAGGGTCATTACTGTGGCTAAACCTTACCATGTGGATTACAAGGTTTTAGGACTGGCTTATGGGAAGAGATAGGAAAGGTTCAGAGATGTCGCCTACAAGCGCAGCGCTGGAACAGCTGCAGCTGTTCTGTTTGGGAGATTCTGGTCAGAGCTCAGAAGACCAGGAGGCTGATAGAAAGCCAGCCTGTAAAGACCAGGCTGGGGAGGTTTCTGCTTGGAAGAAGGGCTGCACTGGTTGTTGGACTCCAGATGAATTGTGCTATGGTTTGGCCAAAAGACTATCTGAATTTAATTCATGTCCAGAGACTTTGCCTAAGACTGAGTTTAAGTATGGTGAACTGATTAATCTTTCAAAAGATATTTCAAAGCAGTTAAATATTGAGGCAGTCACATGGCCATTATTGAGGGTTTTTAGTCAGATTTATGTTGAGAATAAGAGCAAGGAGCCCAGCAGGATGGTCCAAAATGTTGTGAGTTTGACCAGAAAGGAAGCATCAAGAAAGCTGTGGGCTACAAAGATGCAACTGAGAGGATCCCCATTACGAAGAAGGAATGAAATAGAAAGTATGGCCTGCCACAGGAGGTGGCAGGTCTCCACCCTTTTCAGCCACAGAACTGGAAAGGTCAGGGACTTCGCCTTGAGGGGAAAGCCAGTGAGCCCCATGTTCCAGAATGGTGGCAGTGACCGCACCATGTTCCAGAATAGAGAAAGCATGGAGAATTTGTTCCTTGGAATCAAGATCAGAGTACTCAGCCATCTAGGTACTCGACCCCTACACTCAAGAGTGAAGGAAGCCTGGCTACCACTCCAGCTGGCAGCAAACCTTGGCATCATGCATGTGAAGCTAGATTTAGGGGAATACAGAATGCAGAAGTTCTGAGGTTAAGAAGGCTTCCACCCCAACTTCAGAAGAAGGCTTGGAAGGCCAGGTAGTGTGTGCCTGACAGGGCTGTGTGTGAAGCTGTGAGAGAGAAGCCTATTCAGTGGAAATCCCAGAAGTTTGGAAAAGCCAGGAATGCAGATCATCCAAGGGAAACTGTAAGGAAGGAGCAAAGCAGGCCTGAGAAAGAAGCCATGGGAGCTACAAGCACCAGAAGTGCCATAAAGGTGGAGCCATATAGAGCCTTTGGAGCTCACAACTCAGTGCAGACTGTTTCAGATTTTCCAGTTGGAACTATGAGATTCAATGTTTGCCCTGCTAGATTTTGGATTTGTGTTGGTCCCAGTGTTTTGTATTCCCCTGTTGTTTGCAACTTTGGATTGGTAATGTTTATCTTGTGCCTTTGAATGCTGCATGTGTTTAACTTTTCCTTTGTGCAGGAACTCACAGCTAAGAGTTTGCTTTGGATCTTGGAGACTTAGGACTTGGACTTTTCAAAAATATGAAACTGTTGAGACTTCTGGAAATTCTTATACACCAAAATGTCTTTGCACAAAAGGTTGTTCATGAGACTTTGGAGGTCCAGGGGTGGAATATTATGGTTTCTAGTTGTCCCTCCAAAGCCTCATGCAGGCATGGGGTGGGAACTTCTAGAGATTGTGATTAACCCATGATCCACTGGGATTATGTATGACCAAGGCTGGAATTATGGGTTTTAGTATTTCTGGGATTGTGTGTGTCAGTACGTCCCCCAGCCTGGGGCAGAGAGCTTGCATGTAATATAAGAAACAGAGAAACAGACTTTCAGTAGCAGTTGTTCTTTGTTGCATTGTTGTTCCACCACCATGAACTGATGCTCTCTGCCATGTGCCATTCTGCCTTGGAACTAGCTGAATATAGACTGAAATCCTCAGTAAATGTGAGCTAAATAGACATTTCTTTCCTTCATTTTGGGTGCTGGATATTTGTCCCAGCAACAAGAGAAGAGTCACTAAAACAGGCTGCAAGGACAGCCAACATTTTGACCCTAGCCTTTCAAGATCAGTGAAGACTAAGGACATAGGAGAACCTCTACTGAAACACTATGGAGCTCATTTGGATCCCAAATTTTCTTATCAAGGAGATTATGGGGCCACAGAGTAACGTGATTGATGATGTAGAGTGTGCCTAAGGAGAGTCACCTAGAGAGAAAACATTCTCTCATGATTTCATAGAGAGCAATTGGTCAAGCAATGGCCATGACTCATCCACATGATGGCACTGACAAACAATCTACAAACTGCAGTACAGGGCTTCAGGATAAATCCTGAGGAGATTTGACTAACCTTGTCAGATACAAGTTACATTTCTTGTTGTATAGGTCTTGCTTTATCTTGATCTTAACTATCCACCAGAAAGTTACAAAAATGAGGTATAAAAAATAAAGCTATATTAATATGCTAATGTGTAAAAGGCTCAAGTCAATGACTTCTAAAATTGACAGTCCTAAGGATAGCCCAGTACTATTATTCATTACTGGACTATATTGGAATATTTTCCTGAATTCATGCACCTACAATATTTAAATGACAATATAATACCCATCTTTGACAAAACTAAACAAAAAGAAGGGACTACAAATGAAGGACCATTTTTTATCTGTATATTCAAAATTGGATAGATATATAGCTACTTTCTCTTAATTCAATGAATAGAAAGATTTGAACTAGTAGTGTTTGTGGGCAGGATAGCATATCTGCGTCTTGTACTAATAATAACCACTAAGAAGACAACAATATTCAATGAATGAATTATTGAAACTGTTCTACTAATCAGGTTTGAATCTGTCTCATTGGTATTTGTTTCTCAATAAAATTATTTAAAAAATATATAAATAGCCTCAATTCACTAATAAAAAGAACCAGACTGCAGAATGGATCAAGAAACAAAGTTCAGCAATAGACTGTATATCTGAAATACACTTAACACAAAAAAAAATACAAGGACTGACAGGGAAAGGATGGAAAATAATACTCCAGGTACCAGGAATGCAGGAAAAAGCAGGGTATGCATTTTGCTTGCAGATAATGTAAACTTCAAATAAAAAAAATTCCAAAAAGGATATAAAACATCACTACATACTTGTTAGGGCATAACTGCAAGAGGAGTAGATATCAATCATAAATATGCATTCATTACATACAAGAGTACTGAACTACATAAGACAAATTTCAATAGACTTGAAAAAACAAGTAAGCAATATCACAATCATTGCAAGTGAGTTTAATAACCTATTATCACAAAGTGAGAGATCAATTAGATGAAAATTAAGCATCAAAGGAATAGAACAAAACAGCTAGAATTAGTAGAACTTTAGAGTTTTCACCAATATCAAAATATGCATTCTTTTCAGCTGCACATGGAATGTGTTCTAAAAAAGAAACATATAGTACCCCATAGAACATGTTTAAATAAATGCAAACTAAATTATCCCATACATATTATTTGAACGTAGTTCAAAATAATTAGAAATTATTCACTAAAGAATTTGCAATTACCAAAATTGAACCAAGAAGATATAACAACTCTCAATAAACCAATAATAGCCAACAAAATACAAAATGTAACAAAAAGCCTACCGACAAAGAAAAGTCCAGGTCCTGGTGGATTCATAGCTGAAATCTACAAGAAATTTATAGAAGACATAATCCCTACATTCCACAAACTCTTCAATGAAATTGAAAAGGAAGCAGTCCTCCTAAAATCATTTTTGGAGGCAAGTATTATACTGATTCCAAAACCAGGGAAAGACACAACCAAAAAGGAGAACTATAGGCCAATCTCTCTCATGAACATAGACACAACAATACTCAGTAAAATCCTAGCAAATACAATACAGCAAATCATCAAGAAGATCATACACCATGACCAGGTAGAATTCATCCCAGGGATGCAAGGATGGTTCAATATTCAAAAATCTATAAATGTAAGATACTATGTTAAAAGACTGAAATCTAAAAACCACAAGATCATCTCAATTGATGCAGAGAAAGGCTTTGACAAAGTCCAACACTCATTCATGTTCAAGATCCTACAGAAAATTGGAATAGCTGGACTTAACTTCATAAAAGCCATGTATGACGACCCAAAAGCTCATATAATGCTAAATGGGGAAAAACTGAAATCTTTTACTCTTAAGATAGAAGACAAGGATGTCCTCTATCACCCCTCCTATTCAATATAGTCTTGGAATCCTTAGCAACAGCCATTAGAAAAGAGGGATAAATAAAGGGAATAATAATAGGTAAAGAAGAAGTTAAATTATCACTATTTGCAGATGACATGATACTTTACTTGGAAGACCCAAAAAATTCCACCAAAAAACTACTAGAACTGATATGGAAATTCAGTAGCATAGCAGGATACAAAATCAATACTCAAAAGTCAATAGCATTCCTGTACACAGATAGCAAACACACTGAAAGGGAAACATTAGAAATACTACCTTTTACAATAACACTGTGGAAAATGAAATACCTTGGAATTCATTTAACCAAGGGAGTCAAAGGTCTTTTAAAGAAAATTACAACACCCTAAGAAAAGAGATTATATAGGATTTCAGAAAATGGATAGATATTCCATGCTCCTGGATAGGAAGAACCAACATCGTAAAGATGGCCATACTTCCTAAATTGCTGTGCAGATATAATGCAATCCCTATCAAACTGCCACCAACATACCTCCCATTTCTAGAAAAATCGCTCCTAAAATTTATTTGGAACCACAAACGACCTACAATAGCAAAAGCAATCTTGGCCAATACAGACAGGACAGGAGGCATCCCAATTCCTGACTTGAAATTATACTACGAAACCACTGTGATAAAATCAACATGGTATTGGCAATGAAATAGACCTGAGGATCGATGGAATAGATTAGAAGATACAGAAGCATCTACGAACACATTCAACCATCTGGTCTTTGACAAAGGGGTCAAATATACTCACTGGAAGAAAGATAGCCTATTTAACAAATGGTGCTGGAAAACCTGGCTTTCTACATGCCAAAAACAAAAACTTGACCCAGCTCTATTACCACGCACTAGGTTAAAGTCAAAATGGATTAAAGATCTAAACATTAAAACAGGTTGAGACACTGTGCCAACTTGAGAGTTTTAGAGGCTTAGCTAAGTGACTCAGCAGAGATCTACATTTCCTATTTGTAAACATTCAGAGCCTGTTAAACAGGAGGGTATAGAGGTAGTGTGTCTTGTTTCCTTTTGTCTTCTTTCTGAGACAGAATATCTGATGCCCAAAATTGAAGGACAGGTTTATTTAGCTCATAGTTTGTGGAGGTTTCAGTACCTAATCAGCTGGCTGCAAAGCAGAGCGGCTCATGGTAGAGGGCAACAGTTCATGGCTTCAGAAAACAAAGGAAACAGCAAAAGCAGAAAGGGAGGAGCAGCAGAAAGGCCTCCAAGGGGGGTGCAGCACTCACTCCCATATTCCAAGTATTGGGCCATTAATCTATCTCATTTATTTTTTTTGAGGTGTTTTGTTTGTTTATTTGTATTTGTATTTGTTTTTCTTTTCTTTTTATTTTGTGACACTGGAGATCAAACTGAGGCAGGTACTGAAGCCACTGACCCATCTCACTGGGACCACATGACTCAATCTTAAACTCTAGAAGCCCACCCCATAGCTTCTTGAGGCTTTGTGGGGACAGACACAAATCACGACTCGGTGTGACTGCTACACCCACCCAGAGGGTGGTAGCCTGATTATAAGGAAGGAGAAGCAGCATCTTCCACTCCCTCTGCACCTGTTACTTTTGCTGTCTTCTGCTGCCCCTGTGCCATTCCACTCTACGCTGGAGCCATCTGATTACAGGCTCTACAAACCATGAGATAAATAAACCTTTCCTGCCTTCATTTTAAATGTTGGATATTTTGTCTCAGCAGTAAAAGTGCTTATGACATTTTGTGCATGCCCATTATGTATTTAAACAAGGTTTGAAGACTGCTGCAAGGAAACCTAGACTCTAAGAGTCTTGACTATATTTCTATTTTCCTAATTAGCGAGATGAATAACTTGTATAATAGTAACATTCAAGGACATGCTAATTATGTTCACTTGATCTGAAACATCTGTTAAAACATCTAATTGCACCTCACTAATATGTACTAAGATTATGCTAATCAACAGTTGTAAAAGGAAAAAATACAGTAACTTTCATCAATGATATCTAAAGTGATCTTATTCTCTATTTTGTCAATCACTTCCATAAATATATAACATTTCAACACAAAGCTTATATTGAGAAATAACTTAACAAACTTAAAATTGTATTAAAATTTCAATTATATCTACTAAGTTCCAAGAGATTTTATTTTTCCTATATTATTTATTCTGAGTTTCATAAATGTCTTTAGTTGCCTACCACAGACATGAGAATGGGTGGTAACTTGTCGAATAAAACCATTGGTGAAACCAGGGATATAGCTCAGCATCATAAGTGCCTACCTGGCAAGGACACGAACCTGAGTTTGATCCCAGTCACCACACATACAAAAACAGTGAGGTAATTTCTTCCTTGAAAATTCTGAACTTAAATGAAATATACTAGAAGTGGTGATGATGGTGCATATATATGTACATAAGTGTAAGACAAATTTGGTCTTAAATTTCAGCTTTTTTGAGAGGTCTAGGTACTCTACACAAAAATGTTTCATAATAGGAATTGCACACCAATAAAATAAAAATTTCAATATTATATAATGTTTTGTAAACATTAATAAGCACTAATGCACTCTATCTAATAAAGAACAAAGTGAATAACAAGAAAAAATAATTTAATTATTTTATATCTAAAATATGTCAATAACAATCAAAATTATTTTATGATATCATAAAATAATTTTATGAAAATGTAATCACCAATGTAGTGATTTATCAATTTTTAATTTTATTAGGTTTTTTTTGCTGTTTATTGTCAGAAATTTGGCATTGTTTTAATATCTTCCCTGGAGATGAAGTATAAATTTCTAACAGATAGTTAAGTGTCTTTGCTTAGATTTCTTTCAAGCATCTTATACACGCTGAAGTGAACCTATCAAACCACATTACATAATCACAAACATGCAAAACATTACTACTTCCATCAAATAACTAAGATATGTTTTCAGAATTTTCTAAGTATTGTTGAAGTGATATTCATTACTGCTGTAATTTCTCTTGTAGCCAATCCCTAATATTTAGCTATGTACAAAGAAACAGATTAAAAACAAGAGTGAATTAAGTCATTTTCATATGTTAGTTGTAAGATCATGTCTATTTATATACCACTTGTAGATAAAGTTGACAGGTATTGAAGAGGATTTAGTATCAGATAGAATTTGGAGTCACTGATGTGTAAAAAGTGCTTTAAGCTTTGGGTTTTGATGAGACCCTCTTGGAAGAAAAGAAAGTATCAGAATGGAGGCCTACTACATGGCAATGTTTGAAAATGTAGATGAGAAAAAGCTACGATTGGAAAAGAAAATCAGAAGAAAATTAAGAGGTAGAAGCTAAATAAAGTAAATTTCAGAATAGATTGGCCATTAAATTGTAAAAGGATTTTTTAATATGAGGATTTAAAAGTAATCACTGTATTCAGTGAAGCTAAAGACATTGGCATTCTTGGTAAGAGCTGTCTCTGTGAAATGAAAGAGACAAAGCCAGCTAGGGAGAGCTGGAGAGGATGCAGGGAAAAGAGAGACAGATATGAAGGATGTAGTATATTCTTTGGTGTTTTCCTATGAATTCTATCATTGAAATGCAGACTTTGCTAAAGATCAAGGTCACGATATTGCTATTATTATTGATAAAAATCCAGCATATTTGAATACTACAATAAATGATTAAATGAAAAGAGAAAATGATGGAAAGAGAGAAAAGAGAGTGAGAGAGGGACAGAGACAGACAGAGAGATAAAAATAGAGAAATGGGAGCAGCTTAATGTTTTCTTTGATATTTAGATAAGTAAATAAAGCAACTGTGCAGTTTTCACTCCCAACATTATTATATACATAACTGTAAGGTTATGTCCTTAGCATAGAAGCAGTTTACCTCCATGAAGGAAAATACTTTTACAGTTAATGAGTTTCTTAACCAATATTTTAAAGTTCATCAAACACAAGCAGGGAATCCCACTCTCCAGGTGCCCTACTCTCCCTCTCAAACAGAAGCTTATATCTGTCAATGAATTATTCCTACTCTTAAAAATATACAAATACAAATTATAACATGCCATGTATAATGCTCAGGTCTTTGTTTTTCACTTAAAATAGTTTCTGGATATCATTCCATATCTATAAAATCTTAAGTCAACATTCATATCTTTCACCATGTACTAAACTTTAATAAAATGGAGTAAAGAACTAAACATTAGACTGGGAGTGGTGGCATGCACCTATAATCCCAGAACTTCAGAGGCTGTAAACAGGAGGATCACTGTGAGCTTGATCCACGCAGTGAGACCCTGTACATCCTGTCCTAAATTTAAAAAAGAACTAAACATTAAAACAGAAACAACCAGGCCATCAAGATAGCTCAGCGGACTAAGTGCCTGCTTAAGCAAGCGCAGAGACCAGGGTTCGATCCCTGGCACCACATGCTGTTCTGGTCCCACTCCTAGGTGCACTGAACCAGCCACCAAGTCCGGGCATGGTGGTACATGCCTGTAATTCCAACACTGGGGTGACTGAAAACAGTAGGATCACTATGAGTCTAAGCTGTGTAGAGAGATACTCTAAAAATATAGGGGAAAGAAAGAAAGAAAGAAAGAAAGAAAGAAAGAAAGAAAGAAAGAAAGAAAGAAAGAAAGAAAGAAAGAAAGAAAGAAAGAAAGAAAGAGAGGAGAAAGAAAGAGAGGAGAAAGAAAGAGAGATAGAGAAAGAGAACCTACTGAAACACAAAAGTAGGAATAATTTTTTTAAATGCATTTGGTATAGGATCTCAGTATGCAGCTTGAACTCATAGTGATCCTCCTGTTTCCAGCTTCTCTAGAGCTGGGATTACTGGGACTACAGGTGTGCACCACTTCCATGTCCAGTCTCAGTGGCTGAATCAGCTCATGGGGTTGGGCATGGAATGTGGTGCTGGGGATCAAACCCCCATTCCTGTGCTTACTCTGTACAATTCTTGAAGTCCTAGGTATGGCAAGGACTTTTGGAAAAGAATCCAGTTGCACAGGAAACTTGAACCAAGATTCAACAAAAGGTTTCATATCAATTTTAAAATCCTCTTCACAGCAAAATAAATACACAAGGCAGTGACTATGTTGTCTGAAAATACTCTTGGCCTGGTACACCAACCTGGTAAAGAGTGAAAATGAGACACTGAGAACCAGACACACAGTGAAGTGTCACTCATTGTCATACCCATTGTTATGCTTTGTGTCTAGTTGTCCCCCCAAAGCCTCGTGTAGTCATGGGCTATAGAGTTTGTGATTAACTCATGATCCTCTGGCATTATGTGTGATCCATGGCTTGGATTATGGGTTTTGCTACTGCTGAGATTATGGCTGTGAGTACTTCCTCCAGCCTGGGGCAGAGAGCCTGAATGTAATATAAGAGACAGAGAGACAGAATTTCTTTAGTGATTGCTCTTTGTTTTTGCTCTTCTGTCACCATGAACTGCCACTCTGCCTTGGAGTCAGCTGAATATGACTGAAACGTCCAGTAACTGTGATCTAAATAAACCTTTCCTTCCTTCATTTTGGGTGCTGGGTATTTGTCCCAGCAACAAGAGAAGAGTAACTAAGATAACCATAATGACCTGTCCATCATGACCTATCCATCATTATTTGCAGCCAATCACAATGCCATGCAGGAACAGAGGCATATTTTTTGTAAGTACAAAAGCAGCCCCATGGAATGGGCTCTAGGAATTGGTTTAGACTTAGGAATACATACAGTTCATGTATCTAACGCTTTCTTTTAACTCATACTCGATGAGAAATGACATTTCCAGAGACAAACTGATAAAAAATGAAATGATTAGGGGCCAGGAAATGGCTCATTGGAATAAGCACTTCCCTGACAAGTGCAAGGGCCTGAGTTCAATCCCCAGTCCTGACCAAAAAAAAAAAAAAAAAA
>PVKA01025740.1:0-32558 GCA_004027165.1 Ctenomys sociabilis
GTTTTTTTTTTTTTTTTTTTTTTTTTTTTTTTTTTTTTTGCGGAACCAGGGATTGAACTCAGCCCCTTGCACTTGCCAGGCAAGTGCTTATTCTACTAAGCCATCTCCCTGGCCCCCCATGCACTTTTTCATTTACTATGTGACTTGGTTTTCTAATCTAAGATCTGACCCCCACTTTTTCACCAAATCACCCGCCCCTTCGAGTGCCCCATATTGCAAACTACCGCGGAAGGGCCTGCTACAGTTACAGGCTGGAGATCCTGGAGTGTCCCTGGGGCTCCGGGGACGCAGGGACTGCATCCCTAGGTGCAAGCGGGGCCACTCACAGGGCTCTCGGTGGCGGGGCTCGGCTCCTGGTTGGCAGCGGCCCGCTCGATGGGCACGGGCAGCACAGTCGGCAGCCACAGCAGAGGCGACAGCAGGAGGACGAGGACTCGGCGGAGCGCGGAGGGAGGCATGGCGCGCTGTGGGGAGGCGAGGCGGGCTATGGATGCTTCCGAGCTCGGAACGGAGGGTCCAGCTCCCCCCTCCCAGGAATTAAGACACAGCGCGTTTCGCCACCTGCGACCTGGGACTCTAGGCCTCTCACCTCTCCTTCCAGCGACACACAAGCCCGGTAGCCACGGCGCAGACTCCAACACCCTCCTCAGGGCCCAGCTCCTCTTTCCTCAGGCCCTACAAGTATTGTCACCTAACCACTCCTTCTCTAGCTCCCGGAACCCCCAGCCTCTGGTCACCCTCTTCCAAAATCCGGAGACCCCAACCCCCCCTCACCTACACTCCACCATAGAAGACGGTCTCCAAGCGAGGACCTCCGCGACGTCTCTAGCTATTTCCTCCGAGGCTACGCCCACTTTCCTGAACAGAACCCGCCCCAGAAACTTGATTGGTCCTTTTGTCCGCGTTCAGTGGGTCCGCCCCTCAACGAAGGCCCCGCCTCCTCGCTGGAAAAGCCGGTGCCTGACGCAACGCTTCTTCCTGCCTCTTAGACAGAGGGCATCCGGGATCTCTGGATGCAACTACAACTCCCTGCAGGCCAGGAAAGTAGACAACTTCTAGTCACCTTGGCCCCTTTGCCTCATGGGAGGTGTAGTTTTCGAATTTATTTTCCCTCCACAAGTGTCTGCAAGTTAAAATTTAGTCTGTGGCAGTTGCATAGCTCAGATTATTTTTTCCCTCTTTTTTTTTTTTTGTTGGTACTGAGGAATTGAACCCATATCCTTCACACTGAGAGTCACAACCCTATATCCACCTCCTTGTTTAGGCTTTTAAAAATACAGTCTCAATAAGTACTAAATTAAACATTTTAGCATAAATAAATAAATTGCTTGAGCTGGATTTTTTTTTTTTTTTCCTAGTACCAGGGCTAGAACTCGGGACTTAGACTTGTCAGGCAGGTGCTTATGCCACTGAGCTGTCTCCCTGGCCCACTCGAGTTGGATTTGAATTTGTAATCTTCTTGCCTCAGCCTCTCAAGAGTGCTGGATTCAAGTGCCTGTTTGGCAAGTATAAGATCCTAAATTCAATTCCCAGTACAAAAAGAAAAAGTGCTGAGATTGCAGGCAGGTGCCACCACAGAGGGCTTCTGTAGGCAAATTGGGGTTGAAAGTGGCAGTCCCTGCCTGTAATCCCAGCACTCAGGAGACTGACGCGGAGGATCTTTGCAAGTCTGAGGCCAACCTGGGCTACAGAGAGAGAGCGTATCTGGACATCCCAGGCCCCACCCAATACTGAGCAAGTCGTATAGTCGTTCTTTTTTCGTTCCCTTTAAGGAACACCCACGTGCAGTTCCAATTCAGAACCTCTGTAGTGGTTGCCTGGCCGGTGGGGCTACGGGTCATTGCTGGGAGAGGAGTGTGGGTGGGTCAAGAGGAGAATCAGGGCGGGTCCCCGCGGGATGTTGAGAGCCATTTTGGCCAGAGGCAAGCAGCCATCAAGGCGTGAATAACGTGAGTAGCTCTCCAGACCGCAAAACCTGAGCAATGCTCTGGATCCTAGGTAGGGGGCAGCAGGGGGGCCTGTGGGGCTACATGGGCCCGTTGCATGGGCACGAGGGCCTGGAGTTGGAAACTGGAAACAGATTTCTGGGTCTCAGGCAGAGGATGTGCTGGGTTTGGGCTTGCTGAGTCCAGGACAACAACAAAAGCTTGGAGCCAGGTATAATCCCAGTGTTAGGGAGACTGAAGTAGGAGCATCTCCCCCAATTCAGCCTGAATGACATAGAGACCTTGTCTATAAGAAGGAAATCCTGGCCAGAGGTGTTGGAGGACAGCATGCACTGAGATGTTGGCTCTGGGTCCTGACTCCTCCTCACGTCTCCTCCTCCTGGGTCTGGACTCCTCCTCAAGTCCCAGGATGTCTCAAGAGACCGACTTTTGGATAAAACAGTGAGTGGGGAAGCCAAAAGAGCTCTGCGATGGAGATGGAAGTGGGGGGACTTAAAGCTTGCTAGTACAGGTCAGGGATATAGCTCAGCAGGCATAAGCATGTGCCTCGTAAGTGCAAGGTCCCGAGTTCATTCCCTGGTACCAAATAAACTTGCTAGCGCCTGCATTCACCCTGGGCCTCCCGACCACATGTGGGGGTGCTTGGTGTGGGAGCCAAGATTGAGAAGGTCGCAGGAGGCTCTTGTGTGTGTGCCTTCTATGACCTCACAGTGCTCAGAACTCCGTCCGTGGTCAGGGAGTGAAGGGGTGCTGGGTAGGCCAAGAGGCCTCAGGCTCTCACAGAGGATCTGACCTGTGTTTCTCCTGAAGGCCTCTGACGAAGGAGCTCACTGCCCTGAGGTTGCACAAGCTGGATCAGCAGGTACTGTCCCGCGCTGTGCGGGGAATCAAGTCTCTAAAGAGCCCCATTTAGGGCTGCAATTCTGAGTCTCTGCACGCATTGTGGCACTGTCTGGATCTCGAGTCCTTTAGGAAAATCATGAGAACTGGAATTTTTTTTTTTTTTTTTTTTTTTTTTTTTTTTTTTTTTTTTTTTTTTTTTGCGGGGGTTGGTACTGGGGATCAAAGAATCGGGATTTTAAAGAAGCAAATCAGGTGATGAGACTCCAGAATGTCTAGGAAACAAGGATTCTATAAGGAAGGATATTTTTTTTATTATTATTATTTTTTTTTTTTTATTTTCTTGCTGAGCCGAGGATTGAACTCAGGCCCTTGCACTTGCCAGGCAAGTGCTTATTCAACTGAGTTATCTCCCCAGCCCCTTGTTTTGGTTTCTGAGACAGGGTCTCACTGGGTGGGTACTCTAGGGTGGTTTGGAACTCACTACACATCCCTTACACTCTCTTTGGAGCTGGGGACCAAGTCTCCACCAGAAAAATTTACAGTAATCCCCCTCTCCCCTCCCCTCCTGCCTCCCTCTCAGCTTCCCAAATGCAGGATGACAGTCGTGCACTACCATGCCTGGTCTAGAACTTCTAGGTCCTAGGAGGAGATGATTGGGTGCTAGAACCCTTGGACCTGAACGTGGCTCTAGGAACCAGGCACTTGAGGAGGTTGTTCTCAGACTCCATTTGCCCTGTAACCCCTATCTCTCTCTCTTCCGTTTGGGACCCCAGTGCTCCATTTGTCTTCCTGCAGCGGCAGCTATTTGAGAAGAAGCAACGACGGAAGCGCCAAGAACCACGCATGGTTCAGCCCAATCCAGATGCTTCCGTGGGGTACCGGCGACTGCAGTCGGAGCGCCTTGCTAGCTACACAGGTGTCATAGGGGTGTAAGGAAAGGTTTATGGGACTAGGGGCGTGGCCTAGAGGGCTCTAGGGGACAGATTGGAGGGATGAGGGGGAGGAGCCTGTGGGAGCAGGGGTGGCGGGGGACGGGAGAAGGGAGAAAAGAGGGGGAAGAGGAAAGAATGGGGATCCGAGGGTAGCGTGAGGGGAGAGCTCATGAGTGTCCAAAGCCTGTGGAGGTCCTGGCTTAAGTGATTTAGACCCCAGGTCCTAGAAGGATGTGAGAGTCTGTGTGGTCTTTTGCTGTTATTGTTTTAATTGGATACAGGGTCTCACTATACAGTTCAGACTCATAGTGATCCTCTTCTCTCAGCCTCCCCAGTGCCAGGTGTGAGCCACCACGCCTAGTTTCTGGCATAGCACTCCCAGAACGACACGGCTGGTGTGGGTGCTTGTGTTTTTGTTTTGATCAAGCACGCCATAACTTAGTGGAAGGCCTTCCTGACTTGAGGCTTGGGATAGGGTCTGGGTTCAGAATCAGAGTTGTAGTGTTCAGAAAATCTGGGCCATTAATCGAGAGCCCCGATCTTAACAGAGCGCAGGGTTTGTACCGCTTCCACGAACCTCGCCGCACACGTTCCTGCAGGCCCTGCTCTCCGAGAATGGGAATCAGAGCTACATCCAGACTCTGACTTCCACAGTGCCTTGTGCGCCTCGGTGAACTGTGGTGGAGATCGCACCAGCGAGTGCTGGGCTCTGGAGTGGCCTACACAATCAGGTAACTTCAAGGCCCAGAGCCCCTGTCTTCCATAGTTCCATCTTGTGAGGATGACCAGAGATAGGAACCCCAATCCTGGTTCTCCAAAGGGCTCTGGAGTTAATGCCCAACCCCTACCCTGGAAGAGGGCAGGTCCCTAACACCCTCATCCTGCTGCTTGTGTCCCAGTCCCTGGCTCTGTCTTTCCAGTGCAGGCTCAGGAACGCAGCTCTCCAGCTCCTCCCCAGCCTGGCTCCCAGATGTTGGCATTCAGGTTGGAGGAAGTCGCTTCCTGTCCCATCCCGACACTGCCTCTTAGGGAACCTTTGGGATCTCATCCCAGGGATTGGCCAGCCACCATCAACTTGGAAATTTCCTTGTTGTGGGGGTCTGTCTGGCCACTGGTGCATGTGACAGTTGTTCCTCCTTCCTTTAGTGACAGCTTTATTGAAACATAACTCACATACCATACCATTCAGTTATATACAGTGTAGAATTCCATGGCTTTTTCTGTTCAGAGTTTTGCAAACATTACGACAACAATTTTAGAAATTATTTATCATGCCAGGCCTGGTGGCACATACTGGGAATCCTAGCGCTTGGAGGTTGAGGCAGGAGGATTACTGTGGGTTTGAAGCCAGGCTGGGCTACACAGTGACTTCAAGGCCAGTGTGCGCTGTATAGCAAGACCTTGACTCAAAAAAACCCCACAGTCTAAAGTGCCTGCTTAGGCAAGCGCACAGGGACCAGGGTTTCAGCACCGCAGGCCATGCCAGTGCTGCCCCCAGGGTGGGCTGAGCCGGCCACCAAAAGGAACAGAAAACCCCCCACAGTTATTCATTATTTCAGATAGAAACTCTGGCAGCCACTCAATTAAATGCCACTTCATGTAACTGGAATCATACCAGTGGATTTCTTTGGTCTGGCTTCATTTACAAAGCAAATTTTAAAAGGTCATCTGGAAGCCGGGCGTGGTGGTGCAGGCCCGTAATCCCAGCACTTGGGAGGCTGAGACAGGAGGATTGTTGTGAATTCGAGACCAGCCTGAGCTACAAAGTGAGTTTAAGACCAGCCTGAACTGCATAGTGAGACCCTGTCTCAAAAAGAGAAAAAAAAAAAAAAAAAAAAAAAAAAAAAAAAAAAAAAAAAAAAAAAAAAAAAAAAGGTCATCTGGGTGGTAGCATTACAGGAAATCCATTTGTATTATAACTCCATAGCCAAGATTTTCATGATAGCGTTACCTGATAGCTCCTTCTGTTCCCTTGAATAGCCACATGGACAGCCAACCATCCAATGAGAAAAGGTTCTCCAAAGATACACCGTAACCCTACAATTAGGAGATAGCTGTGAAGACTGGTATTTGAAATAAAAATTTGTTCACATAGGTTTTCATGCAGTTGAATAGCCACATGGACATGGTAGCTCCTTCTAAAAGTGGCTTGCCAATAAATGTTATCAGGTTTCATAGTACTTGAGTCTCCTTCTGGAGCTGGTTTCCACATTCTTCTCATCTCGAGCAAAGAGGTGGATGACATGAGTGAAAAGCAGAAACAAAGTTTATTTGAAAAAGTAAAAGTTAAGAGTAAGATAGGGGCCAGGGAGATGGCTCAGTAGAATAAGTGCTTCCCTGGGAAGCACAAGGCCTGAGTTCAATCCCCGGTTCCATCAAAAAAAAAAAAAACAGTAAGATAAACGATGGGGCTGGGGAGATGGAATAAGCACTTTCTTGGCAAGTGCAAGAGTCTTAAGTTCAATCCCCAGTTCTGAAAAAAAAAAAAATAAAATAAAATAAAGAGTAAGAGAAATGGGGCTGGGGAGATAGCTCAGTTGAATAAACACTTGCCTGGCAAGTGCAAAGGCTGGAGTGCAATTCCCACTTTTACAAAAAAAAAAAAAAGAGTAAGAGAAACACTAGGTCTACAGAGGGAGCTTGGGCCAAGTAAAAGAGGAAATAAGGAAGATAACGGTGCATACTGGTGGGCTGGGGAGATAGCTCAGGGGTCTAAGCTCCTACCTGGAAGCGCAAGGACCTGAGTTTGATCCCCAATTCCTAGTAAGGGGTACCAAGTGCCAGGGCCCTGAAACCTGGGTGTGGAGGCTCACAGCTGTAATCCCAAAGCTGGGGGGCCTGAGATAGGAGGATCACTAGGAGTCCAACCTGTGTAGCAAGACCCTATATCAAAAACAAAACAAAGGAAGGGCTGGCGGTATGGCTCAGTGGACTAGGCGCTTGCTTAGGTAAGTGCAGGGGCCCTGGCTCTACACGCCTGCCGGCCCTGCCTTTGGAGGCCCTGAGCCGGTGATGGAGTGCGGGCGTGGTGGCATGTGCCTATAATCCCAGTAGGCTCTTGGTTTCTGTGCTCTTCTACGGGTCCTGCAAGGTGGTGCAGGGGTTCCATGCCTCAGACTGCCATCAAGTCTAGGCCATCCTATTGAATGCTGGTCAGGTTCCCTGGAGAAGTCCATGGGCAGGGGCTTCAGGAGCTGTTCTGAGCACATGTTAGGGGGATCTTAAGCTATGCTTGCTTCTCGGGTCTCCAGAGGACCTTAATTAGCATCCTTAAATCCTCCTCTGCATATTCCATCCTGTGTCTCTAATGCCCTGGATGGGACAAGGGAAAGCGAGGAGGGGACGGTGCTAGGGTCCAAGTAGTGGCAGGGCACTAGTCACGCAGCCACAGGCCCTGAGTCAGCTGCGGGGTGGAGTGAGGTGGGGGACTCTCACCCTTCCCAGGCCTGGGGCTCAGGGATGTCAGGACTTCTCAGGCTTGGCACCCTATGTGCATAAAGGCAGACAGGATGTGACACTGACAATGGTGATGAATGAGCTTTGCTGAGAACCCAAGTGTTCTGCCATCACCATCTAGCACTGGTGACCTTGACCCAACTTCCTGGGACCCGGCACCCTGCGCTCAGTTCCTGCCTTTTCTCTTCCCCTTAGTGGAGAGTGCATACCACCTTAGTGAACCCCAAGCTGTGGAAGGTGAATACCACCCATCCAGTTGGGGATCAGCCTGTGGAATGGATGGCGACAGGAAAAGACATGGAGACATATGCTGCAAGGTAAGATGGAGCACTGTGCTAAGAGTATAGAAAGAAGACATCTAGGAAGGGTGGGATACAATTCTGCGGCCCAGTTAGAGGGGACAGGAAAGACACTACTTTGGTGTTGCTGAACATAACAGTAGTCTCATTGGGCAAATCTGTGCATGATCTAGAAGACTGTTTCAGGGGAATGGGCAGGGCTCTCAGCGATTCTCCAATCAGATGGTGGAGTGGAGGTTGAGGGGGAAGAGCTAATGGAGTTAGCCAATCAACAGATGTACACAGGCGGGCTGAGTGAGATGCTGCACCAGTAAGTAGAGACCATTGGTGACAGGAGGGTGTGGCTTTGAATTGGCCTGGCCAATCACTAGTTGGCAAGGATGAGACTAAATTTTTCCCTTAACTTTGAATTTTTATGGTATAGAACATAGACCTGGACGAGCAGCAAGAGGAGTTGCACTATGGGACAATGAACTCCCAAGCGGTGGAGGACCATGAGGAAGTGCCCAGGGCCCTGGAGGGTGATAACAGCCCCCATGTAGGGGCCATGGCCAGCTCAACCTCTCTAGAACTGATCCCTCAGCCGGGTGAGGACCTGAAATCATACATCCTGCGGCCGGTGCTGGAGGGCTGCAAGATGCAGTGCTGCATCTGCCGGGACCAGCGGGGCCTGGAGAAGGGCCTATTCCCAGTATACTACCTGTACTTGGAAGCGCCCAATGGCTGGAAGGTGAGGTCCAGGAGCAAGTCCTTCTGCAGCAAAGATCAAGATTTTCAGCTTGTCATAGCCAACGCCCTGCCCCTGCTATTCTTGTAGTTTCCTAGCGATACCGAATCACTAAGCCTGGCCCATTACTTTAGGCTCAACGTGTCAAAGCCGGGCCACGCCCCCTAGTGATTTACAGCCCTGCCCCCTTAGCCCGCCCCACCACCACCACCACCAAGGGCCTCAACCACTGAAGTTTGGAGCTTCGGTTCCCTTCCCTGGGGAAACTTCTGGGCTGGCAGGCCCTGGCCCATTTCTGGGGTAAGCTCTGCTCCTAAGCCAAACCAGAACTTTATCAGTGTGCCCAGTCCCCTCCCAGGGTAGCCAGCCACCTCTCCTCTTCTCTCCTTCTTCCTTCCTTTCTCACCCTTTCCCCCACTTCCTCCCTCCTGCAAAGAGGCTTTTCACTTGCTCAGGTCCAGACCCCTTTCCCCTGATGGGCAACCAAGTCCTGCTGCGGGGCCTCAGGCCACGCTTCCCTATTCTCCAAGCCAGGCCCTGCCTGCTTGGGTGAGAGTAGGAGGGAAGAGAGGCAAAGCTACCCCCACAAGCCCCAGGGGATGGCTCCCTCATGAGATCATCTTTCACTCAGTGTGCTCCTTTGTCATGGTACAACTCATTTCCTTGTCTTGGACTCCTAGCTCTGCCCACATCTCAGAAATCTTTCTTTCTTTCTTCTCTTTCTCTCTCTCTCTCCCTCCCTCCCTCCCTCCCTCCCTCTCTCTTTCTTTTTTATGTGTTTAGTACAGGGTCTTACTACACAGATCATACTCGTAGTGTTCCCCGTTTTCAGCCTACCAAGCCTGGGATTACAGGCATGTGCCACCACACCCAATCTCTGTCTCAGGGCCCCCACCGAGGGTGGGGCCGGCATGGCATGCTGGGATCCAGCCCCGGTCCCTGCGTGCTTTAATCCACCTATCTGGATAGCCTCAGAAATCCATTCCTTAAACCCACAGCACTTCCTTCTGGCTGGGCGCAAGAGAAAATGGAGCAAAACTTCCAATTATCTCATTTCCTTGGATCCCATGGACCTGTCCCGGGATGGGGACAACTTTGTGGGCAAACTCAGGTGGGCGGAGCCCTGGTATGTGCTGAGGAAGGAGGCAGGGAGGAAATAAGGGACTGTGATGTGCGAGTCCTTTCATCCTAGAAGGAACCCAGTTCTGGAAGAGCCAAGGGAAGAGGCTCTAAGGTGGGGTTTGTGGAAGACAGGGAACCCAACTTAGGGGATCGGATTAGTGAAGCATTTCAGGTACAAATATTACTCTTATTCTCTCTGCTGCTGGCCTGGGGCAGGTCCAACATCTTAGGCACCAAGTTCATCATTTTCGACAATGGGGTGAATCCTGAGGAGAAGAACTCCTACCTGGATAAGACCCACATTAGACAGGAGCTGGGGACAGTGTGCTATGTAAGTGTCCCACAGAAAGGACTGAGGGGGATGAGGAGGGAGCCCTAGGATGGATACGAAAGAGGTTTGAGGCAGATAGGGGATGGAGACAGAAACAGCATGACTGCAATCTGATTGTCCCAGGAGCCCAATGTCTGGGAGTCACGAGGACCTCGAAGAATGACTGTTATCATCCCAGAAGTCAACAGCCACAATCAGAGGATCAGGGTCCAGCCAGAAACTGTAAGTTCCCGAGGTCACAAATCTCTGGGTCCACAGATATCAAGAGGCTGCCATCGTAGATGGCCAGAGAGGAGGGGGTTGGTAGGCTGCAGGTCCCGGGGGAAGCCTAGGGAACTCTGCTAGATCCCTGTGCCTTGCAGGAAAAGTGCACAAAAGTTCTGTGTTAAAGCTGGTTGGTGCGGGCTAATGCTCCATGACCCCTACTTTTCTTTCCAAGGAAGAGGAATCGCTACTGAGTCGCTTCCAAAAAGGTGTCAGACAGGGGCTGGTCCTACTGCAAAACAAAACACCGATTTGGAGTGACGAGAATGACGCTTTCGTGCTCAATTTTCACGGGCGAGTGACTCGGGCCTCGGTTAAGAACTTCCAGATCATCTACCCTAATAAGCGTGAGCTCCTGGGATCGCCTTTCCCTGGTTTGGGGGCATCAACACTGAAGAACTACTATTCCCATCAGCCCTTGAGAGTGTGCCTGGGAAGCTATTGCAATGCTTCTGGGAATTGTAGTTCATAGGCCCCGAGAATGGCCCCCTAATTTTAGGGGTTGTTTCCAAAGCTCAGAGGCAGAGAGGCCTGCAGGGCTCTGCCTCAGGTTCAGATATTGATTTTCTCCGCAGCCGACAAAGTGGTGCTACAGTTCGGCCGCGTGGCTCCGAATATCTTCACCATGGACTTATGCTTCCCTCTTTGCCCACTCCAAGCATTTGCCATCTGCTTGTCCAGTTTTGATGGGAAGCTGGTCTGTGTATGATACAATAAAATACCATTATTTCTCAGGATTTTGTGCCTATGCATTTGAAGGAAGGGCTCTGAGGTGCTACCCCCCCCCCTCCACGCCTGGTCGGGGATTGAACTCAGGCCCTTGCGCTTGCCAGGGAAGTACTTATTCCACTAAGCCATTTCTCTGGCCCCTGAGGTACCTTTTGCATTACCTCAATAATTACCACACTAGACTCCGCTGGCATGTAACGCCATCCTGGGTCTGTGGAGTGGCCTCATAGGTGTAGGGAGATGAGTCTCCATCATCAAAGATGATCAGAAAAGCACATGGGGTTGGTCTGTTGGATTAGATCAGCACAACTCTTTAAATAAAGGTCACTGTCAAACTGGACCACTCAGAAGGAAGTGGCAGAGCTGGAGGGCTTGTGTGGGAACATTAGGCAGGAGCAGGTCCCACAGAAGGGGCTGACAGGCAGAGGGCAACTCTGAGCTTAGGTGATGAGACCAAGGAGGAACCTGGCTTATACCCCCAGCAATGAGTAACAAAAACAAACAAACAAAAAAAACCTAAGAAAAAATCTGGAAGCTGGGTGTAGTGGCACAGCAAACACCAGCACTTAAGAAGCTAAGGTAGGAGGATCTTCATGAATTTAAGGCCAGCCTGAACTCAGAAAAAGTTATACATTCCCTGACATGAGATACCTATAATTTCAGGTACTCAAGAAGACAAATCAGGATGATCTAGTTCGAGGCCAACCTGGGAAATTTAGCAGGACCCCTCTCTATCACCAAAAAAATAAAGAGGACTGGGGAGATGGCTCAGTAGAATAAGCACTTGCCTAGCAAGGGCCTAAGTTCAATCCCTGGTTCCTCCAAAAAAGCAAAACAAAACAAAAAGTAAAATAACAAGAAAGCTGGGTGTGTGTGGCCCAGGCCTGTAATTCCAGCATTTGGGAGACTGAGACAGGAGGATTATTGTGAGTTGAGACCAGCATGAGCTACAAAGTAAGCTTAAGGCCAGCCTGAACTGCATTGCATAGTGAGACCCTGTCTCAAAAAGACAAAAAAAAAAAAAAAAAAAAAAAAAAAAAAAAAAAAAAAAAAAAAAAAAAAAAAAAAAAAAAAAAAAAAAATCAAAATAAAATAACAAGAAAGTCTTAGAGCCGGGCGTGGGGGAGCATGCCTGTAATCCCAGCACTCGGGAGGCTGAGGCAGGAGGATTGTTATGAGTTCGAGACCAGCCTGAGCTACAAAGTGAGCTTAAGGCCAGCCTGAACTGCATAGTGAGACCCTGTCTCAAAAAGACAAAAAAAAAAAAAAAAAAAAAAAGTCTTAGAGGTAGAAATAAGGCCTGGTACAGCAGGAACTTAGGGAACTAGGAAAACAGAAAGGGCTTGCATATGCCCAAAGCTCAGAGACATTTTTTTATGTATTCGGTATAGGGTCTCACTACACAAGGCAGACTCCTCCTGATCCTTCTTTCAGCCTCTCCAGCTCTGGGATTCTAGGTGTGTGTGGAGTTAATGTTTATCTGGCCTTATTTGATGGACATTTTATTTTTTTTTTCTTTTTTTTCTTTTTTTTGGCAGAACCGGGGCTTGAACTCATGGCCTTGCGCTTGCCAGGGAAGCGCAAGGGCCTGAGTTCAATCCCCTATTCGGGGAAAAAAAAAAAAAATAAGGCTGCAGGGAAGGATATAGCACTAGGATTTAACGTTCGCCTTTCAGATGTCAATGAGCTGATAAGCTCCAGCTCCCCTGGAGGAGGTGGCTATCTCAAGCTAATGAAATACAGGGAGATATTAAAGAAAAGCTACAAAATCCATCAGGCCAGAGCCAGAGAGATAGCTCAGTGGACAAAACGCCTACTTAGGCAAGTGCAGGGGCTGGGGTTCGATCCCTGGCACCACAGGCTGCACAGGCCCTGCCCCCTGGGCAGGCTGAGCAGGCCCCTGAGAGTGGGCGTGGTGGTGCATGCCTGTAATTTCAGCCCTGGGGAGGCTACAAACAGGAAGATCCAGGAGTCCAAGCCGTGTAGTGAGACCCTGTACCAAATACACACACATGTATGCCAGACATAGGGAGGTATTTGGAAATATGGTTTGTCCTCCAGCAGGCATTCAGGCTTTTTGCCCCCTAAGATCTCAGGCACCCAGGAATACAGCACAGTTATCACACAGAGACTTTGCTCACTACACATCAGAAGGGTTTATTCCTGATCTACAGCAACACTTTGGAGAGGGACAGGGGATGGGGGTCCCGGTGTGTTCCCAAGGCGAGCCCAGGCTCGGGCCCGCCAGGCAGGGGTGAGGCAGGGGCCCAGCTCCTCTTCAGCCTGGGAGATACGGCGTGTGAATCGGCTACGATCCCGGGCGAGCTGCTCCCAAGGGCCGTGGCGAGCAGCCTGGGCAGGTCCAGCCCACACAGCCAGGAGATGCACGGTGACCTTCTCAGAGAAGCGCACCTGGGAAATGGACAGACACAGGGCTTCACATGCAAGGCTCACAAGGACACAGGAACCCACAGGACACAGGAAGTGAGGAGTGGGATTAGCTACAATGTACACTCACTGCATCACAAGTGTCTGACTTACCCAGGGGACAGGGAGTTTCCGGGCTGCCACAAGCCACATCTCCCCAGGTACCCACAGGGGCCCAGCAGCTTGCAAGATTGCAAGATAGTGACCTCATCCCCAGCCAAGGGTGAGGCAACCCCCTGTAACCCACAGGGGACCCAGAAGTCCTGCCCAGTCTCTCTGACTCCAGAACCTGCTCTCCATGTATCTACCCTTCAGGGCAATTTTACCACCAAACAAAACTGAAGAATCTAGGCTCACAACAGCACCCACCTTTCTGGCTTTTGGGGAAGCCTCAGGATCCTGATTCTGGGGGAGAGTCTCTGACACCTTCAGCCTCCTCTGCAGTCGGAGGGGCAGCTTAGGAGCATCCCAGGGAGCCGGGGGCTTCTCTCCAGGAACATAGATGGCCACGGCAAGGGGCCGGGTCTCAACTCCAGCCCAGGCCTCAGCTAGGTGCTCTTCCTTCGTCCTGTCTCCAGAGGGTGCTGTCCAGGCCCTTGGCTGGAAACCTTGGAACTGAAGGGAGGTGCTTGGGCCCCAGTCAACTCTTCTATCCTCAACTGCTCCAGATTCACCTCCTGTGTCCTGGTTCTCCTCCCACTCATCTTCGTCCTCTGTGTCCTCTCCAGGCCGATACACCCATGCCTTCAGGAATGTGCTGGTGCCGAGGGTGGAGGAAGCAGCACCAGAAGCACTAGCTTCTCCACGTTCCTCAGTTGGCCCAGAATCACTGTCCTCATCTTCCTCTTCCTCTGTGTCCTCTCCAGGCTGATACACCCAGGCCCTCAGGAAGGTGCTGGTGCTGAGGGTGGCTAGAGAAACATCATCTTTTCCCTCTTCTGCTGACCCTAAATCTCTGTCATCATCTTCCTCTACTTCCTCCTCCTCCTCTTCTTCTTCTGTGTCTTCTTGAGGCTGATAAACCGAGGCCCTCAGAAAGGTATTTGTGGTGGGGGTAGAAAAATCCCTAGCTTCTACTTCTTCCTCAGCCAATAGGGAATCACAGCACTTGTTCTCTTCCTCCTCCTCCTCCTCGTCATCCTCGTCCTCTCTGGGTTGATCCTGCCAGAGCAGGAGCCCCAGGCGGGGAACTGAGGGCCATGGCTCTGGGTCAGCGTTTCTTCTCTCACCTACTTCTCTGGCCTCTGTGCCTTTCTCAGCAGCCTCACCTAAGCAACTCTGCCAGGTCCCAGGGCAGGAGCTTGACCATGGGGAATCAATAGGGGACTCCCTGGCTTCTGTATTTTCGTTTTCTCTGTCCTCCGTGGCTCGCTGGTCTTCCTCCCCTGGGCAACACAGCCTAGTGCTGGGCTTGAGTCCTGGGGTCAATGAGGAAGCAGAGGCAGCAGTGGCAGTGGCTTCTTTGTTGACAGCCTCTGCATCCTCCCTGGCAGGACCACCCTGGCAGTGTGAAGACAGATAAGCTGACTTGGTCACTCCCTCCTCTTCAGCCTGCTGGTCTCCAGGGCTCTTATCAGGATCTTGCAGGGCACTCAGCAGCAGATCACGGGACAGGAGCTCAGGCTGGCCACATGTGAATTCTCCTGGCTGCTGCCAGGCTGCTGCTTCTGTCCTGTATTCTCCACAGTGGCCACAGCCAAGTCTGCAGGCTTCTGGGGCAGAACTGCTGGCTGCCAGGTCAAGGCTGGGCCCTGCTGCTGCCTCTTCTTCCTCCTGCAGGTTTCTGCTGTCTTCAGCCTCGCCTTGAGGGTTTTGCGACTGCAGGAAATGGGGCCCTGCAGGAGAAGCCTTGGCTTTTCCCTCCACACTAGCTTCTAACTCATCTCCTCTTCCAGTTTCCGCAAGCCAGGGATCTGGGGGTCCTGGACCCCTCAGGAGGCTCCAGGCCCGGCTCAGGAAGCCCATCAGTGGGGAGAGTAGGTACAAGGCCTGGGCATCCCGCCAGGGCCTTCCGTGATGAGGTACTTGGCCTGGGGCCATCTGTCTGGGCTGAGGCAGGGAAAAAAAATAAAGAACTAAAGCTTAAGAGCCATTTTGAGAATGGCATCAAGCATGACCCTGAGTCATAGCCAGGAAAATAGCATCACAAACATGAACATGAGTAATGTTGCCTCAAATTCCTTTGTAATCCTGACACGCCCATTCTTGGCATTCTTTAGCTTCTGCCCTAAATCCCCAGGACTCAGTGTCCCCAGATCTCTCCTTTGATCCAAAAGTCCATGACCTGGCTGCCCATGCCTATAATCACAGCACTCAGGAGGCTGAAGCAGGAAATCAGTTTTAGGCTAGCCCGGGCTACATGAGTTCAAGGCTGGCCTGAATTGCATAGTGAAATCCTGTCTCAAAAAGATAAAACAAACCAAAAGACTACACCTGAGCAGGGCGCGGTGGTGCAGGCCTATAATCCCAGCACTCAGGAGGCTGAGGCAGGAGGATTGTTGTGAGTTGAGACCAGCCTGAGCTACAAAGTGAGCTTAAGGCCAGCCTGAACTGCATTGCATAGTGAGACCCTGTCTCAAAAAGACAAAAAAAAAAAAAAAAAAAAAAAGACTATACCTGGCCCCTCCTTCCTAGTTCCAGCCTAAGAGCAAAGATCTTTACTTGTTTTCCTTGGGGATCAAGTCATAATCTACATTTCTCTCACCTATGAGGGCAGGACAGCTTTCCAACACTTTTCTCTCCCGGTCAAGGAAAATATTTTGACCCTACGAGGATTCCTTCCCTGGGGATCCCAGCGGCAGGGCTGCCACACCCCTCCTTCCTCAGTCTTAGGATCCAGGCTCCGACAGCCCTGCCCTTCCCTGCCTGAGTCCGGGGCCCCAAGCCACTCTAGGCCTCTTCTGGCCTCTCTCCAGACCCTGGAGTCCAGGCTCCCAATCCCTCCTTCCTCCACTCCAGTTCTAGCCTGAATCCTCCAGACTCCAAGACTCCTCTCTACGGACCCGGAGTTTGGCCTCCAGCCCCAGCCCCAGCCCCAGCCCCAGCCCCAGCCCCAGCCCCAGCTCCCGCCAGCCGTTTCTGGGGTCCGATCCCTTCACTCACCAGCGGGGTTGCGCGTCAGCCGGGGGGCAGGAGCGCGGGCTCAGGTTGCCAGAAGCGATCGCAGGTCCGGACGGTTCGGGAGGCCAGCGCGTTCATCTCGCCTCAGACGTCGACCTGGAGGGCTTAATGTCACCGATGCCGCAGGCGCGGTAGCGACAAACGAACGTAGAAGCGCTTGGGGTCTGGCATATAATCGTCTACACAGCTGAGACCAGTTTGGATTAGCGGCGACGCACTCCGCCCTTTATACTCCGGCTCCGCTGACGCGCTGACGTCACGGCGAGGGGTGGAGTTTTCAGAACGTCACGTCGCTTGCGGGTAGGGATGGAAAAAGTACCGACTTTACTCGGACATTCCGGGCTTTGGGACGTCATGGTGCCTTTTGGAGCGTAGCCAAGCCCCACGGCCCCATGAGTTTACCCTGTGTGGGTGGCCAGTGGAGCCTCGCGTGGTGAAAAATGGCTATAATCCCAACACTCGGGAGGCTGAGGCAGGAAGATATCTGAGTTACAGGCCAGCCTGGGTTACATAGTGAGTTCAAACCCAGCCTAGACTGAATAGTAAAACTGTTTCAAAAAGACAACAAAAACAAAAAGCCGTATTCTGGTCCCAAGCTATCCCATCTCACTTTAAGCAGCAGACCCTAACCTAGACGTTTTCCACCTCACGTGATTGACATCCTCTTCAAGTTGGGACATTTCTCCCATTTAGAGATGAGAAAACGGTGTTAGGAATGAAGGTATTTGCTCGAAGTGGTACTGAAGAGTCCAGATTCTTTTCTTTCTTTCTTTTTTTTTTTTTTTTTTTTTTGCTTTGTTTTGAGACAGGGTCTTGAAGTTACTAGGCAGCCTAGACTGGCTTCAGACATACAGTGATCCTCCTGCCTCAGCTTCTCAAGTGCTGGGGGCCAGATTTATTGTTAATAGGAACAAAAATCTGGGAGCAGCCCTTTCTCCCTGTTGACCTGGACTGACACCCCCCCGCCCCAGTCTCATCCAAAGCTATGCTTCTACATTTAGATGATCGAAGGTCAGGAGTCCTGACTCCTAGCTCCCACCTTCTTGGGCACCCACAAATCTGGAATACTAACCCCAATTCTTCTCCAGCCTCTGGTGTCCAAGTGCTAGTCCCTGACCTGGCCAGACCAAGTCCCCTTTATCGAGGGGCCAGTGGCCCAGACCCTAACCGTAGAGTCCACGGTGCTCTCTGAGATCCAGCCTCTCGCACACTCCAAGGAGTCCCAGCCACTGGCAGCACCGAGGGGGTTGGGTCCCAGCCCCTCCCCTGAGCTGTTGGGCTGTGGAGCCAGGGAGCCAGGGGTCAGGCCGTGGTGGAGAAGCCAGCAGGGGCGGGGACAGCCAGGATTGGGAGGGGAGACAACAGCGTGGGAGGGTGGCAGAGGAAGGGAAAAACCAGCAGAAAGGAAAGAGAAAGGGAACTGGAGGAAGAGAGAATGTGAGCAGCAAAAGAGATTAGGGGAGGAAATAGCAGGAACGGTCGGGGGACAGAGAGATTGAGAGGGAGAGGGAGAGAGAAGGGGGGGCAGCCCAGGGGCTCTCAGGCAGAGACCCTGAACCTGAGAGGAAAAAGGTCTGGGCTGAACAAAGATTGGGAAGAGTCTAGAAGAGACTGACAGGGGAGAGAGAAATAGAAGGTGAGACTGGGGAAAGAGATGACCTCGAAGAAAAGTTGAGCGTGAGAAGGAAAAAGGGAGAGTGAAACCAGCAAGACAGGAGACCAAAGAGGGTAACAGGGCAAGGGAGTGATCAGGTGAGGCGATCCAGCGCCTGAGAGCCAAGGAGGGGGACACTGCCACGGTGCCCCTCACCCGCACCACCCTCTCCTGGTTCCTGGGACCCCAGAGTGGGTAAGTTGCCTGTCTGGCCTGAGAGGGGAACCGGGGTGCACATTCCTGAGCTTTGGGACTTGGCTTATGGAGTTGGCAGGGATGCTTGGGGGTGCGTGTGGGAGGATGGGGGACACAGGTAGCCCGGGGCAGAGGAAGAGGGGAGGGAAGCGGGGTCTCCA
Source organism: Ctenomys sociabilis (assembly GCA_004027165.1). Lineage (NCBI taxonomy): Eukaryota > Metazoa > Chordata > Mammalia > Rodentia > Ctenomyidae > Ctenomys > Ctenomys sociabilis. The sequence goes on from PVKA01025740.1 coordinate 18,207, forward strand.
AGGACAGAGAGGGTCACATTCCTGGCTGGAGGAGCCCAGTGGGCAGGAAGAAAGGAGCCCCTATTCCAGGCCAGGCCGCGGACAGCTGCCCCCTCCCCGCAGCTGCCAGTGCCGCCCACCCCTCCTGGCACTGCTCTCGGTATGCAGCGGGGCCATGGCCTCCCCCGGCCCCCAGCCCCAGACAACGGGCTCTTTCTCCTCAGCCTTCTCGGACTGCTGAGCCCCTGACCCGGTCTCCGTCACCAGCGCGGCTGGCTGCAGAGACTCAGCTCCTCTCTGTGTCCCCCGGGGCTGGATGGAGGAGGGCCGACCGCGGAGCAGCCTCAGCCTGGCCAGCAGCAGCGCCTCCACCGTCTCGTCGCTCAGCACCCTGAGCACCAAGGTGCGCGTTCCTGGCGGCCGTGGGGAGGACGCCCCGACTCTGGCCGCCCCGGCCCCCTGCTGTGTGCCACCGGAGGATAAGAACCTTAGAATGGGCTCAGCAGCTGCAGCGGGAATCGCCGCCTCTCCCAGCTCAGTTCTGCCCCAACCCCTCCCATTTTCCTAGTTTTCAGCCAGAGTAACACCCTAGCCTGGCCTTGGCTGCAGACGGAGAGGCCACTCCCAGTTGGGGCCCCCTCGAACTGAGCTGTGTGGCTACCTTGGTGAGGACGGGTGCACGCTGGCCCGCCTCTGTCCATTTCCTCTATCCACTTATGAAGCCAGTTAGGAAATTAAGGCCCTTCAGGATCATCTCCATGTCACACTGGCCTCACCTTATTCAACAAGGACATCAATTTAAAAAAAAAAAATTTTTTTTTAAGGGTTGGCCGGATAGCTCAGACTAAAACGCCTGCTTAGGCAGACACAAGGACATAGGTTTGGGCCTGCCCCTGGGCTGAGCTGAGACAGAGATTGAGACTGGGTGTGATGGTAAGACTGGATGTGGTGGTGCACTCTTGTAATCCCAGCGCTTGGGAGGCTGAAAACAGGATAACTATGAAATCTTTGTAGTGAGACCCTGTACTAAATATACATAAAAAAATCTTTGTAACACTTTTTGCTTTATGTATTTGGTAAAGCAGCTCAGACTCATAGTGATCCTCCTGTTTCAGCCTCCCCAGTGCTGGGATTAGAGGGGTGCACCACCACACGCAGTCTGGGTTGGGGCCAGTGCTGTGCGTAGCACCAGGGATTGAACATCTGACAGGCAGGCACTTAGACCACTGAGCTATCTCCAAGGCTCAAGGACACTCATTTTCATGTCCTCTTGCCACTTCGTTTCCCCAGTTAAAAACCCAGCTATTCCATCCCAGCCTTGGCCAGTGACGTATCCAGGAGGAGCACCACGTGGTGACCTTGTTCCAGGAGTAGTGACCCATCTGAGTGGGCTGGAGGGATCTGAACCCCTACTTTTTGTTTTGGAGACAGGGTCTTGCTACCCAGTTCAGGCTGGCCTTGAGCTCACTTTGTTTTTTTTTTTTTTTTTTTTTTTTTGTCTTTTTGAGACAGGGTCTCACTGTGCAGTTCAGCCTGGCCTTAAGCTCACTTTGTAGCTCAGGCTGGTCTCGAACTCACAACAATCCTCCTGCCTCAGCCTCCCTAGTGCTGGGATTACAGGCATGCGCCACCACGCCCAGCTTGAGCTCACTTTGTAGTGTAGGTTGGTCTCAAATCCCCAATAATCCTTCTGCCTCAGCCTCCCAAGTGCTGGGATTACAGGTGTGCACTGCCACTCCCAGCTGAACCCTTACTTTGGATCTGGTTGCTTGGGGTGTCACAGGCCAGTGCCGAGCCATCCTTTGGTCCTTCTGCTCTTTGGAAACAGAAGGCTGACGGAACTTCCCAGCCAACTTTCCTAGTTCAGATGCTTAAGGCTGTACCACATTCCTGGCTTCTGTGACCAACGGCGCCCCCTTTGTGGCAGTGAACCCTTGATTCCAAGAGCCCTCACATGCCCACAAATCTCTCCCTCCAAGTAGTCGCTCTCTGCATGTGAAACAGCCCACAGTGTCCAGTGCAGGACTCGCCCCCCTTGACCCACTCTCCTGGGGAACCTCTTGCAGGTGCATCCCAAGTGAACCCACTCTGTCCCTTCTCTTTACAGAAACCTACCCGGACAATAAACAGGGTCCATGCCTTTGGGAAGAGGAGCAATGCACTCAGAAGGGACCCCAACCTTCCAGTGCATATCCGAGGCTGGCTTCACAAGCAGGTGGGGGAGCTGGAAACAGAAGGGTGCTGGAGGCTGTTCCCCCGGCTGCCCACTTTTCTCTCCTGCCAGAGTCCCTATCCCTGCCTCTCCCCTTCTTCTGTCATTGTTACATTCATCCATCCATTCAGTACTATTTGTTGGGCATTAATCAAGAATTAAATCTGATATTCAAGGACATCACAGGGGGTGAGGATGCATCACAGTTTAGTCAGTGTAACTGGGCATAATGGACCACATCAGGGCATACAGCTACTTTGTCTTAATTCAGCAGGAAGAAAGATTTCTACTAATAGTGCTTGGACAGGATACCATGTCTGCATCTTATAACATGAATAACCACTATGAAGACAACAATATGAATGTATTAATTATTGTAACTGTCCTACTAACCTGTTTTGAAACTGTCTCATTGCTATGTTTCTTAATAAAACTAATAAAAATTTTAAAAAAAAGATGGACCATATCTATAATCCCAGGATTCAGGAGGCTGAGGCAGGAGGATTGCCATGAGTTGGAGGCCAGCCTGGGCTGCATAGTGAGTTACTGTCAGCCCCAACTGCATAGCAAGACTTGAAAACCCAAAGGCCTAGTAGGAGCAGGAGCCAAAATTCTTGTATCTAGAACAAGCCAAGCAGAGAGAAATTGGAAGGCTGGCAAGCCTGGTACCTAGGCCAGCAGCAGCAGCCTTTGGGAACTCAGTGGAAATGCAGAGGATTCAGCCCAGTCTAGCTCCATTGAACCAAAAGCCCTGGAAGGAGCCCAGGAACCAACCTGTGGTTTGTAGTTCCTTTGGTTGTTTGTTGAGATAGGTCTCACCGTGCAATTTAAGATGGCTTCAAGCCGGGCGTGGTGGTGCGTGCCTGTAATCCCAGCACTTGGAAGCTGAGACAGGAGGATTGTTGTGAGTTCGAGACCAGCCTGAGCTACTAAGTGAGTTTGAGGCCAGCTTGAACTGCACAGTGAGACCCTGTCTCCAAAAAAAAGACCAAAAAAAAAAAAAAAAAAAAAAAAAGATGGCTTCAGATTCTGCAGAATTTGTCACCAGACCACAATACATGGACTTCCAGCTTCCTGTGTGATCTATTGCATCAAACACCCTCCCACCACCTCTATCAGCCCACACTCTGTTCCCAAAGATCTCGGTCCCCTCCGTGATCGTGCCTCTCTCCCACCTGTAGGGTCTGTCTTCTGGTTCACTTTTCTCTCCTTTCCACTCAGGCCTCCCTCCCACCTCTCTCCCCAGGACAGCTCTGGGCTTCGGCTCTGGAAGCGCCGCTGGTTTGTCCTCTCTGGCCACTGCCTCTTCTATTACAAGGGTCAGTGCCCAGCTGGATGGGGCGGGAAGGCCCTGTCCCCAGCCACGCCTCCCTCTGCGCCGTGGACTCCTGATGCCTTTGTGACCCCTAATGCCAGCCCCCTTTACAGACAGCCGCGAGGAGAGCGTGCTGGGCAGCGTCCTGCTCCCCAGCTACAGTGTCCGGCCTGATGGGTCCGGAGCCCCCAGAGGGCGGCGCTTCACCTTCACAGTGAGTCCCTGTCGTCCTCCGGGGTGCTGGCTCTGGGCGGGGCCCTGGAGGTGGACTACCTCGGGGACCCAGTTCCTGGGCTTGCAAGGTCTTGGCCCGGCTCCAGAGCGTCCCTGTGTTGAGAGCGCCCTCTCCTTGCGCAGGCAGAGCACCCGGGCATGAGGACCTACGTCCTGGCGGCTGACACCATGGAGGACCTGCGAGGCTGGCTGCGTGCCTTGGGCCGAGCCTCTCGTGCGGAGGGAGACGATTGGTGCGTAGAGGTCCCGGCCATGCCCAGACTTATTTTGTGAGTGGAATCTTCCAAACTTCTCCCTGGTAGCCCAGCGGTTTCGCCTCAGGGAACTGCAGTTCTTCAGTTTGACCCACATTCAGTCTGACCCACAATCATCCCTTTGTCATACACACTGATTGCTGCTCAGAATAATTTTTTTCTTTTCTATGAAACAGTCTCTCAGGCTCTGACCTTGCCTTGTCCAATTTTCAGTCCGGAGACACTACTCCCTGGTCCAGTCTTTCTCATAGTACAGGAGCTCAGGTCTTGTTACCTGGGTGGACCCTGAGGCCCTGCATAAGTCACTTCCACATCCAGGGTCTCAGTTGATGAATCTGCAAAATGGGTTCAATGGTGTATAGTGTAGTTTCCCCTTTTTGGTAGGTTGTAGTATCTGCATCTTTGAAGAGTAGAGCTGTTATGAGAGTCAGAGGAGTAGAGCTGGGGAGGTAGCTCATAGGCATAGGGGCCCGGCAAGCGCAAGGTCCCGAGTTCTATCCCCAGTGCTGAAAAAAAAAAAAAAAAGAGAGTCAGAGGAATAATATCTCTTTCTGTGCTTAATTGTTAGCAGGCCACCTCGGTCACCCCCTCGTCCTCAGCCTGGGGAGGGCCCCGGTGGCCCTGGGGGTCCCCCAGAGGTGAGCAAAGGAGAAGAGGAGCGCATCTCAGAATCACCAGAAGTGGTTCGGTTCTCCAGAGGTCGTGGGCGACCCGGGCTACTGGCTCCCAGCCCCACTGCAGACCTCCAGGGAGGACCCAGGGGACGCAGGACCAGGAGTCCGGAGTGAGTTGGGCAGCAGCGCTGCGGGGTGACGACCTAAGAGGGACGTAGCCAGAAGTGGTTGGGGCGTGGCTTGGTGGTTTCTACTCTACTGCTTCAGAGTTGCTGGGGGTCTTGTGAGGGAGAAGTTCTAAGGAGATGCCACGAAGGAGACATTAGCATCTGACCAGCAGTGCAGAATTCTACTCCAAAGCACCAGTGAGAACACTGAAGGGAGAGGTCACTGTGGGCTGACTTGGAAGGCAGTGAAAAGCCGGGCATGGTGGTGCACGCCTGTAATCCCAGCACTCAGAGGCTGATTATTGCAAGTTTGAGACCAGTCTGGGCTCAAGGCCAGCTTGAACTTCGTAGTGAGACCCTGAATCAAAATGCAAAAAAAAAAAGGAGGGGGGGCAATGAGGTGCATTGGGGCAGCTCTAGCTAACCACCTCCCCGATTCTCTCCTTCCCATAGCCTCTTCACATCCCTCTCTCACCCGCCTTCCCCGCTGAGCCTTCCCCGTCCCCGATCTGCTCCTGCACGGCGACCCCCTCCGTCCTCAGGGGACGTGGTGCTCCCGGCCCGACCTCACAGCCCCTTGAGTCGCATTGATGTCCGGCCTCCTCTTGATTGGGGGCCCCAGCGACAGATCCTTTCCCGGCCCCCCACGCCCCGCAGAGGGAGGCCCTCTGAAGCTGGAGGAGTCAGGCGTCCCAGGAGCCCCCAAAACTGGAGTCAGGAACCCAGAATACAGGTGAGAAGAGGGGAAAAGAGGACTACATTTCCCATGAAGCATCGGAACTGTCTGGGATGGATGGTCCCAAGGCCGATGCCCTCAGCCTCATGGGGATTGTAGTCCATAATAATTTCCTACTCAGCCGGGAAGGAGGAGGGTGAGCTCCTTCTGGGCAGGTTCTGGCCTTTGCTCTATAGATACCATGTTTTATTTTATTTTATTTATTTATTTATTTATTTATTTATTTATTTATTTATTTATTTATTTTTGTCTTTTTGAGACAGGGTCTCACTATGCAGTTCAGGCTGGCCTTAAACTCACTTTGTAGCTCAGGCTGGTCTCGAACTCACAACAATCCTCCTGCCTCAGCCTCCCGAGTGCTGGGATTACAGGCCTGCGCCACCACGCCTGGCTATACCATGGGTTTTATAGTGCAGGATCATCGCAGCCCAAATAGTTGCGGAACATATGGTGTGGTTTCTTCTGCTGTTGGTCCCCAGGTTATTATGCGAGGCCCTTGCCCTTGCCAGGGAAGCGCTTATTCCACTTATTCTCCCCCGCCCTGCATTATGCACTTATAGCCCAGAGTATCCATAGCTAACTCTCATCATGGGGCTGCCTCACCAAAGCTAAACCATCTAGTGACATCCTCTGCGGATATTTAAGGAACTTGAAAAGCTGAGTTTTCACTCTCAGAACTTTATAAGCTTTTCTATTCTGAACATACCCGTTGTGATATCCAATACTTAGGATGAACCAGTTTCTAAACATCTCTAATCCTTTTTTCCTCCCAGACCTCCTCTGGCTCCTCTACCTATCTCCAGCTGCCTCCAAGACGCCCTGGGACCCGGGCCTCCATGGTTTTATTGGTAGGTATCTGGGACACGCAGAATCTACCTACCAGAGCCTCCTCCCTAGTTTTCTTTACAATGCATAATGTTATTTCCTGGCCTAGGAGTTTCAGAAAACTCGGTGTTCCAAGGTTTCTCAGTAGGTAATTGTGTTTGTTTCCTGAGGTTGCTGAAATAAAGGGCCATAAACTGGGTGGTTTAAAATAATTGCAGTTTCCAGGCATACATGCCTGGAATCCCAGTACTTGGGAGGCTGAGGCAGGAGGAAGTTCACTCAATTTGAGGTCAACCTGAGCTACAAAGTGAGCTCAAGACCAGGTGGAACCACATAGCAAGACCCTGTCTTAAAGACAAAAAAGTAAAACAAAACAAAATAAAATATCTTCAGTTTGGCTGTAGAGGTCTGAAGTTGAAGTGCTAGCATGTCCAGGGCTTTGCTCGCTCTGAGCCTCTGGGTGAGGATCTACTGGAGGCCCGCCTCCCCCACCCTGAGGTTGGGGTGTTGGCAAAACACTTGCAGTTCTGTGGCTGCATTATCTCGCCTCCACGATCATATGGCAACTGTCTTCCTTTGTGCTGAGTCGTTGGGTTCTGTGGAAACCTTCTAGACGTTCTTACAAGGTTCTTTTTCCTGAACAAAGAATTTGGATGCCACAAGCCAAAGGTGGCATTTATTAAAAGTAGAGTCAGGAGAGGTGGCACCTGCCCCTCCCAGTGCTTGGGAAGCAAAGGCAAGAAGATCACCAAGAGTTCCAGGCCAGTCTGGGTTATATAGTGAGTTCAAGACTGACCAGAACAGGCCTGGCGTGATGGCGCATACCTGTAATCCCAGCACTCGGGAGGCTGAGGCAGGAGGATTATTGTGAGTTCGAGAGCAGCCTGAGCTACAAAGTGAACTTAAGGCCAGCCTGAACTGCATAGTGAGACCCTGTCTCAAAAAGACAAAAAAAAAAAAAAAAAAATTTGGAGGGCCAGCCAGATAGCTCAGGGATTTGATCCCTGGGTTCGTCCTGCTGGCCCCGCCCCTGGGGTGTGCTGAGATGGCTATTGAGACTGGGCGTGGTGGTACCTGTAATCCCAGCTCTTGGGAGGCTGTAAACAGGTGGATCACTACAAGTCCAATCTGAACACCCTATAGACAAAATAAAGTATTTGGTTGTTACAGAGCTTCATGATGACGCTTGGACTCAGTGGTCCTCCTAGTTTTAGCTTCCTGGTATTACATGCATGTGCTCTTATGCTCCAGGCTCTGTGGCCAGCTCAGTCTTCCCTGGGGCAGGTATAGCATGTGTTGCAGGGAATCAACTGCAGTCCCTGCACTTGCCTAAGCAGGCACTTTAGTCTGCTGAGCTATGTCACCGGCCCTAAGAAATCATTGATTAGTTAACATTAGATTTTTTAAAAATTTGTATTAGGAATTAAACTCATCCAGGGCCTTTACACAAAGCTCCATCTCCTGCTCAAAAAAAAAAATGTAATTGAGATAAGTTCTTATTAAGTCACTAAATTACCCAGGCTGGGCTCAAATTTGTGATCCTCCTGCCTCAGCCTCCCAAAGTGCTGGGATTTGCAAGCATGCACTGTCATGCTGGCTAACCAACTTTTTATTTTTTTTAAATTTAAGACAACGTTTTCCATAAGTAGCTACATTGCCCAGGGCAGGCTTGAATTGTCACACTCCTACCTCCTTGGCCTCCTAAGTAGTCTTTCAAGTTACTTGTTTTGTGTAAGGACTAAAGAGAGGGGACAGGGATAGGGAGATAGTTCAGCAGCACAGCACCTGCCTGGCAAGTGCAAAGTCTGAGTTCGATTCCTGGTACCCAAAAAAGAGAGAAGGAAGTTCCTCATCATGCTAAAACCTATTGGCCCGTTTTTCTGGGGTGGTGGTGCATGCCTCTCATCCCAGCCCTGGGGAGGCTGAAGGAGGAAGATCACTGTGAGTTTGAAGCCAGCCTCAACTACACAGTGAGTTTAAGACCAGTCTGAAGGCCAAGGAAAAATCTCAGTGGCATAAGTGCCAGCCTGATAAGCACAAGGTCCTAGGTTTGATCCCTGGTACTACATGCCTTGCTGGCCCCAGAACCCCAGGCATGCTGTGCTGGCCCTGAAACTGAGCATGGTGGTGCATGCCTGTAATCTCAGCCCTGGGGAGGCTGAGACAGGAGGGTCACTACAAAGCTGAATTGCATAGTGAGACCCTGTATACAATACATAAATAAGTTTTATTTATTTTTAATGTGTTTAGTACAGGGTCTCACTACACAGGTCAGACTTGTAGTAAACCTATTTTTCAGCCTCCCAAGTGCTGGGATTACAGGCGAGTGCCGCTATGCCCAGTTTCAATCGCTATCTCAGCACACGCTGGAGGTGTGGCCAGCAGGGCAAGCCTGGGGATCGAACCTGGCCCCGGCAGGTGCTTTAATCTGCTGAGCTATATGGGCAGCCCTAAATAAATTAAAAAAAAAATAAAGTCTATTTTAGATCTGTGGCTGTTATATCTGTAATACATTTCTCAGAAGGTCAGATAAAGGGCTTATTACTTCTAGCTTCAAGATGTGGAACTTTTGGGCTGGGCGTGGTGGTGCATGCCTGTAATCCCAGCACTCCGGAGGCAGAGGCAGGAGGATTGTTGTGAGTTCAAGACCAGCTTGAGGTACAAAGTGAGCTTAAGGCCAGCCTGAACTGCATAGGGAGACCCTGTCTCAAAAAAAAAAAAAAAAAGTGGAACTTTTTTTTTTTTTTTTGGCAGAACCGGGGATTGAAGAATGTGGGACTTTCATGTCAGTTGATCTGTTGAGGCCCAGGAAAAGAGACAAGGTCTCACTACATAGTTTATTCTTGTATTTATTTATTTTTCTGTGTTTTAGGGAAGGGTCTACAGGGTGTTCAGGGTCTCACTACTAGATGGAACTCATAATGATCTGCCTGCTTACAGCCTGCCAAGAACAGGCACATGCCACCATGCCCAGTCTCAATCACAGTCTCAGCGCCCCTGCCAGCCCAGGGATCAAACCCTGGCTCCTGTGCCTGCTTGTAGGCACTTTAATCCACTGAGCTGTTTGGCCGCCCTCACTTACACAGTTTAGAGTGCCTGTTAACTCACTGTGTAGCCCAGGTTGGCCTTGAGTTCACAGTGATCCTCCTGCCTTGGCCTCCCAAGAGCTGGGATCACAGGTGTGTGCCACCATGCATGGCTTAATTACTAGCACATGTTCGTGCTACATAAGGAACGCATTCATCATGAGCTTCCTGTAACTTTTATTGAACACTTAACATGTACAAATTTCCTATTTTCAAAGAAAGTCCTGCTCTCAGGTATGAGGTAGGCACTTGGACATATGTTTGGTTTTTTTTTGGGGGGGGGGAAGCTCACAAATTTTTTATATTTTTGTGGAACCAGGGATTGAACTCAGGCCCTTGTGCTTGCCAGGGAAGCACTTATTCCACTGAGCCATCTCCTGGTCCTTGGAGCTCACAAATTAAGCCATGAAGAAGTCAAGAACTTTCTGATTGCAAGGGTGGGGTCTTTCCTGGCAAGGGGGCCACTTCTGATAAGGGCGGGTTAGCAGGAGGGCTCCTTCTTCAGAAAGAAGCTCCTGCCAGGTGCACGTCTGTATCCCAGAATTTGGAAGTTGAATCAGGAAGGTCAGTGCAACCTGGATGCCAGCCTGGGCTATAGAGTGAGACTGTCTCAAGAAAAAAAATAAAGGGAGGGCTGGGAGATGGCTCAGTGGCATAAGTGCTTCCCTGGCAAGTGCAAGGGCATGAATTCAAACCCCAGTTCCACCAAAAAAAAAAGAGAAAAGACATAAATGAATAAGTTTTTAATTAGTTAATTAATTAACTTGATACAGGGTCTCACTATATAGTTCAGACTCATAGTGATTCTCCTGTCTCAGCCTTCCCAGCACTGGGATTACAGGTGTGCCCCGCCATGGCAGGTTTTGGGGCCAGCAAGGCCTGTAGTACTGGGGATCGAATTCAGGGTCTTGTGCTTACCGGGCAGGTGCTTACACTGACTGTCGAGCCATCTCTCCAACTCCCTGTCCATTAATTGTAATACCCACCATAGACATTTTTTGAAGCAGGGTCTCACTGTGTAGCTCAAGCTCACCTTGAACTAACAGTGCTACTCCTGCCTCAGCCTCCCAAGTGTTGGGATACAGGTGTGCACTAAGACACCAGGCTATTCAGTCTTATCTTGACTGCATGCAGAACTGAAAGTTTATGGCACCCAAAGGAGATAGGTACAGCATGAAAGCAGAAGTGTCGAGCTGTTCTCCTGGAATTCGCTGTCCATCAAACATTTGCAGGCCAGTGAAACCTACACTCAGTGTTTTGAGCACTAAGTTTCATTAAAGATCTTCCTGGCCCCTTTGACCTTTGATGTTTTTCCTCCTCCTAGCCGGGTCCACCTCTGGACTCAACCTTCCACCAAAGCTTGGAGACAGATGTAAGTTCTGGGATACAGCCTCTCCTGTGGTCCCAAAACTGGGGCAAGATGGGGCCCTGAATGTCCCTCCTCTCTTTTCTGCAGAGCCTGCTGACCAAACTGTGTGGGCAGGATCAGCTCCTGAGGAGGCTGCAGGAGGACATAGACCAGAAGCAGGAAGAGAAGGTACTGGGCCGCCGTGCTGAGGGGGCGCGGACAGGACGCCTCTGCTCCCCGGCACCTGGCGGGGCTCCGGAAGTCCGATTGCTCCTTCCCTCCTGCAGGAGCAGCTGGAGGCTGCCCTGGAGCTGACCCGGCAGCAGCTGGGCCAAGCCCCCAGGGAGGCTGCGGCTCCCGGCAGGGCCTGGGGTCGCCAGCGCCTCCTGCAGGACCGCCTGGTCAGTGTGCGGGCTGCCCTGTGTCATCTGACTCAGGTGAGCCGCTGCAAGGGTGGGGCTGCGGGGCCCTGAGAAGGAGACCCTCCGGGTCACAGGAAGGGGTTTTGGAGAAATTGGTTGACCCAGCTGTGCAGTAGCCTTGATCATCCGAAAGCAGCCAGTGAGCACAGAGTCTTAGGGTGGTTTCTTTTTTTCTTTTAAGTTTTATTTGCAGTACTGGGGATTGAATCAGGGCCTTTACACTGAGGTACATCCCCAGCCTTTTAAGTTTATTCTGGGCCAGGGAAGTAGCTCAGTGGAATAAGTGTTTGCTTGGCAAGCCCAGAGTCCTGAGTTCAATCCCAGGCACGAAAAAAAAATTGTTTATCCAGAGATAAGGTGTCAGGGTTGGGGGTATACCTCAGTGGTAGAACAGTTTCTCTTTTTTTCTTTTTCTTTTTTTTGGCAGAACCAGGGATTGAACTCAGGTCCTTGAGTTTACCAGAGAAGCACTTATTCCACTGAGCCATCTCCCTGGCCCCCAATAGAATAGTTTCAAGGCCCTAGGAAAGATAGAGAGGGAGGGAGGGGTGTGTGTGTGTGTGTGTGTGTGTGTGTGTGTGTGTGTAGACAGACAGACAGACAGACATAGACACTAAGTGACTCAATTGCCCCTGCTGGGCTTGCCTTTGGGATCTTCCGGCCTCAGCCTCCCAGAGTGTTGGAATTTTGGGGGGATGGATGGAGATCTGATTGGATCACTTACATCAGTAGGTGCCTCCAGTTAGGGATGCCTGGGTTTGTGTGAGCTACAGGGGAGGATCTTAGTAAAAGGCAAAAGATTTATGCAATCTGAAGAAAGTCAGAGCATGGATGATCTGAATAAAGTCATTTAAGCTGGATATGGTGGCACCTGCTTACAACCCTACGGTTCTGGGGGGCTGAGTCATGAGGATCAAAGATGGCAAATTCAAGCTGCACTTGGACAGTTTATAGAAATTTAGGGAGACCATGTCTGCCTCAAGTAAGTATAATAAATAGTTGGGAGTTGGGACTGGAGTTCAGTCAACAGAAAAGAAAAAAAAAGAAGGAAGGAAGGAAAAGAAGAACAAAAAGAGCTAGGTATGGTGGTACATGCCTGTAGTCCTAGCACTTGGGAGGCTGAGGCAGGAGGTTTACTGAGAATGCCAGGCTAACCTGGACTACATGGTGAGGTCCTGTCTCAAAAATAAAACAAACAGGGCCTGGGGAGATGGCTCAGTGGAATAAGCACTTCCCTGGTAAGTGCAAGGGCCTGAGTTCAATCCCCAGTTCTGCCAAAAAAATAAAAATAAAACAAACACTTGAAAATTTATTTACACCCTCTGGGCCCTGGGCCATAGCTATCTTTCATGTAAACTCTAGATAAAAAAAAAAAAAAATGCTTCATCGGGTCCTCATGAGGATTCCATAATGTATATAAATGACATTTAACATTTAGTAAAATATGTGGTTGATACTTGGTAGTACCCTATGGGAGGGGAGCAGGACAGGGACCTCTCGAGCAGGCTGCAGGCAGGCACCAAGGTTGTTCGTCTCACTGGGGCGCCAGTGAGTCCCACAAGGGAGGCAGCCCTGAGCCAGGGGAGAGCTGGGGTGTTCAAGGGTCCGTGTTTGTTAGCCCTGGATCCGGAGATCAACCTTGAGGAGTCTGGGGTAGGGACAAACATGGCCATGCCCCTTAGACATCACCAAGCTTCCTGGAACTCGATGGGCGGGACCCAGTGATCTTTGATGTCCTGACCCACTGGGCATGACAAATACTTATTTACATATTAGCTCTAGTAATTATTACCTGGAGATGGTTGCTAACCTATGTGATTTACTGTTTAAATATTGGTAAACTGGTGGCAACAACAGTACCCACCTCACAAGAACTCACCAAGAGCCCGGCGTGGTGGTACCTATCTGCCACCCCAGCACTCGGGAGGCTGAGGCAGCACTGCTGCAAGTTCGAGGCTGGCCTGGGCTACACAGTAAGACCCTGTCTCAAAAAGAGAAAGAATGGGGCAGGGGAGATGGCTCAGTGGAATAAGCGGTTCCCTGGCAAGCACAAGGGCCTGAGTTCAATCCCCAGTTCTGTAAAAAAAAAAAAAATTAAATTAAATTAAAAAAAAAAAAGAGAGAGAAAGAACGGACTGAGAGGTAGGCTATTTTTTACCCTTTTGAGACAGTCTCACTATGCTGTGCTGTTCAGGCCAGCCTTGAAGGAGGTAGCCCAGCTGAGCCTCAAACTTCCAGGGATCCTTCTAGGTGGGTGCCACCACGCCAGGTAACCACCCTTATCCTGCCCTTAGGATGCTTGTAAGGCATTGTGGCCTTAACTTTCCCATGAATCCATGACACCTGAAGTCTTCACTGGCCCTAAAGATGCATGTTAGTGGGCCTGGGGAGATAGCTCCGTAGAATAAGTGCTTGCTTGGCAGGCATTGGGTCCTGAGTTCCATCCCTGGCACCGGAAAAAAAAAAAAAAAAGATGAATGTTAGCAATCCAGGGACTTGGGGACACTTACTTTTTATACAAGCCTCTCCATGGAATGCAGGTTTCACATGGACTCTGGGGTCCTCTAGCCCCAGCACAGCCTTGGGCCCACACCTCCCCTTCATTCCTAAGCTAGAAGAAGGGCAAAGAGCTGGAGGGTGGGGTGCTAACTTACATTTCTTCCTTTCTGCGACCTGAGGAGCGAGAGCGGGTTTGGGACACATACCGAGGCCTGGAGCAGGAGCTTGGCACCTTACGAGAGACCCTGGAGTACCTGCTGCACCTCGGGTCGCCCCAGGTACATCTCTTCTCTGGTGCCCAAGCCCAAACTGGGAGGAAGGGAAGGGAAACCTTTCTGCAGTAAGCCCCGCCCCCAGAGCTTAAGCCCCTCCCACTCGATCCAACTCCACGCCTCATTGCTTTATTTATTTATTTATTTATTTATTTATTTATTTTTGGAGGTTGAGGAAAAACTTTATTGGATAGAAAAGCTTCTGTCGGAGAGGGACAAAAGGGGGTCCCGAGTAGGTTGCCCCCTCATTGCTTTATTACCAACTATTCTATTAAGAGGCCACTGTGCGCTCTGTCCTAAATCAATCTCTCTCTCTCTCTCTCTCTCTCTCTCTCGCTCTCTCTCTCGCTCTCTCTCGCTCTCTCTCTCGCTCTCTCTCGCTCTCTCTC
>PVKA01025741.1:0-32611 GCA_004027165.1 Ctenomys sociabilis
AAATACTATCCTTCATTTTGAAACACTTCTCCCATCATTTTGGTAATCTGTCTTCTATATAATGTCTTATGTAAACATTCATAGTTTGATAAGTGATATATTGTTACAAAGGTCCCCCAATAAGTTTATTATGTAAAATTCCTGCTTTTATTTTTGCTTAGTTATTTTATTCATGTTTTTGTGTTTAGATAAATTGTTTATCCATATTTTTTTGTGCTTAGGTGAATTCCCTACTTAGAGCTTGGGAACATTGTTGTACATACATCTTTATTTTCCTGCAACTATTAAGTTCCTTAACAAATCATTTTCAATGTGAAATTAGCTCTTGCTAAAATTTTTCTAGGTTTATTTCCTTGAAAAATCATAAGAGAATATATTGTTAAATATATTCTGCCATTTTCTTTGTCTTTCTTTCTTCCTTTCTTTCTTTCTTCCTTCCTTCCTTTCTTTCTCTCTCTCTCTCTCTCTCTCTCTCTCTCTCTCTCTCTCTCTCTTTCGTTCTTTCTTTCTTTCTTTCTTTCTTTCTTTCTTTCTTTCTTTCTTTCTTTCTTTCTTTCTTTCTTTCTTTCTTTCTTTTTGGTCTACAGGGTGTTTAGGGTCTCACTAATAGATAGGACTCATAGTGACCCACCTGTCTACAGCCTCCTAAGAGCTGGGATTACAGACACATACCACTATGCTGTCTCAATTGGCATCTCAGTGTGCCCTGGGGTGGGGTCAGCACAGCAGGCCCATAATTGAACCCCAGCACTTGAGCGTGCTTGCAGGTGCTTTAATCTGCTGAGCTATTTGACCAGCACTTATTCCACCATTTTCCATATCATTTTATTATAGGATTGCTGCAGCCAATTCTATTTACATTTTTTAGAACCATAATGAAAATTATATTTTAACATTACTTAGATTTGCAGCTTGATTTTAAATTAACTGCTTCTCAGCCTTTTGGCTAATATTAAGTATTCATTTTAGGTTATATATGTCATATATATATATATGTATATATATATATATGTATATATTATATTTCTTCACTGAATCAGATATTGAAATGTTTTCTCTTTTTTGTCTTGATTGCTTTTTATCAATTCTTCAAAAAAACTTTACACATGTTGGCCATTAATGATTCCATTTACTGTAATTTTTAAAATTTTATGACAGTGTGCTACATATTTAAATTCTTTAGTAAAACTTTATGATCGTTTTCTGATATTGCTTATTTAATTTTTAATATTTAAATTTTCTAATGACTGCATTTAGAATCTAGATGAAGAAATGCTAGTGAAGTCAGCTTTAGGGGATCCACACACAGTCCCCCCCACACACAAACAAATCTAGTTTTCTCTGGGCTACTTCCATAAATTTACTACAGATTTCCTGTTAATGTAAGTCATTTTTGTGTTTCTGGGACAGAGTATCCCACATCCACCGTTTTGAGGTTTATTTTGACTACACTTTCAGAAGCATGTTCAGAGAACACCTCCAAGGCAGAATGGACCTGGCAGGGGCACTGCCCATTCTGGAAGCAGCAGCAAAGAGAGACGAGGAGAGGCAAGAAGCGCCCTAGGACCAGCGGCCCCAGGACCGCCCATGGTGGCCAGAAGCCACCGCTTCACATGCGAGCACTTAGATCTCCGAAAACGCTCACGCCGCTGACCCAGTCACCGTCCCAAAGGCTGACTTGTGAACGCAGAGCTCCGGAGAGATATTTTAGATTTAAGCCACAATAATGCACATTGCACATATGACTTTTTGAGGGGAAAAGAACAACAAATTATAAGCCCATATTATTAAGAGTTCAAATAAATCCTTAGAATATGTAAGAAGTGATATCGTTTTATCTCATGTATAGGCCAATTTATTTTCTGTACATTTCAGTTTATTTTATTCATTCATCAATGCATACTACTAATCGGTCTCAGGTTACTAAGGTTGATCTTCCACTAAAGAAAGTCAGTGCACTTAATTCAGATTAAAGAATGAATTTAGGCTGAACTTAAAGACTTCCTAAAAAGTGTGATAGAACAACCTGGCAAGGCTATTACATGTCCACATGGCCATCATTTCCTAAAGGATATGGCTGTGTAAAATAGTCCTTTAAAGATCCATGCCATCTTACGTGCTACCAAAATATTTCCTTTTTATTCGAGATTTTCACTAAGCTCACTTACCTTATTGTGACTACAACATTTAATTTCATGGCAATGCAATCACTGGCTTTCTATGTGACCTTTTTCTTATTTTTTTTTTTTTTAAATGACTGTCAGTGGTTAAGGCTTGATGACATTTATCAGCTACCTAATTAAAATGTGGACACTTTTATAATAATTGCAAATGTGACCTTCATTGTGTATTTTTTGCTTGCTGGCATGTTTAGTCAAATGTCACAAAGAACTCTAACCTATTATCTCATATAATGTTTAATTACAGGATGTTGAGGGTGCTCCCCCTTGGTCACCAAGGTATGAGTAGTCCAATGGCCTCCCAGGAGAGGAAGCGCTGGAGTCCCAATGCCCTAATGAGGAGAGACTGCGAGGCTGTGTCTCCAGGCTGCCAAAGCAATTCGCTGAAAAGTGAAAATCTACTTAATTAGCAGCTCCATTTGCAGTAGTGCCAAAAAGTATCTCAACTTGTTTCTGGCTTTGCACAAACTGAACTTCATAGACACAGACTTCGGTGCTTTGACTTTCTGTTAAAATAGCTCCCATCTCTCCTCCTGCCTTCACACCTTTGTTTATTTGCCTAGAGGACTCCCCCCTGGGTGTCCCACAGGCATTCACTTTATCCTTACAGGCGCGCACTCCAGGGCCTGCTTTCTCTGGTGCAGACTTTCGTTTAGCCTAATTCTACCTCAGACCGTTTCGGGCAGTGCGCCATCATTTCAAGGGGAATATTTCTGAGCACGCTATACAGTACATGCCTGTTCCAAATCCCAAGAGCATTTCTTTATAGTCATTAAGACCAAGTAAGCTCTTGAGACCCTAATGGCTTTTAAACTGTTTGTCTAAATTCACATTCTATTTCCCCTGCTCCTTTTCTCAGTCATTCCATCAATAATGAATTACCTGCAGTTTCTCAAATGAATCAGTCTGTGTTTCTCTTTGGTACTTTCTAATGATTATTTCTCTAGACCTGCAGTTCTAATAATGAAGTAGTGAATGTTTTATTAAAAATTTAACTTTAGGGTTTTCCACTTATCTACTGAGAATTATTTACAAAATCAAAGGTTCTTGTAAAATATTCAAATTGAAAGCATATTTAGCAAATAAAAATTTGTGGGTTTAAATATTTTCCTCCTATACTAAGACTTTGTATTAACTAAGAGGGTAAATTAAAGAAATTCACTGAAAAATTAGTTGAGGATATTTGCATGATTATAATTCTTATGTTATTCTGTCATATTTTACTAAGATTTATATATCAAAACATTAACTACTATAATATGAAATCAAAGACTTAGGCGAACTTATAGTTATGGAAGTACAATTATAGAGATTCAAAAATTATCTTGAAGACCACTAATTGATTTAAAATATAGCAGTTTATGACAAACCATCCAATGATAGTTTTCCCAACTGTGCAATGATTCTTTTAATTAAAAAGGTGAACCAATATGAAGATTTTCATATTTTAGAAATTAAGGCATACATTTGCTTAGTTCACATTTGTTAATCAAGGGGGCTTGTAGGTTAGCTCAGTTGATTAAGCACCTGCTTTGGAAAAGCCTGTCAGGCACAGGGAACCCCAGTTCAATCCCCAAATCCACCTGCTTTACCAGACCTGCCCTTAAGGCAGCCTGAGCCAGCCAAAAACACAAAAACAAAAGCAATCCTTCTTATTTTTCTTTAATCAATTAATTCAATATTTTTTCCCAAAGGAATACAACATTTTAACATAATGTTAAAAAAATTAAATACTTATCTATACTTAGTATTCTTCATGCTGCAAATTCAACGAATAGAACTACAAAAGGATGACCTGGTATAAAAGTCAGAGGTTTGGGGCAATGTGTCCAAGGCATTTCCCGATATGTGCCCCTGTTAAATTTTCACAGGTGAAGGAAGAGGGCTTTGAAGTCACAGTGTGAAGTTGGTTAGCATTTCTCATTTTCAGCAAGGGGACATACCCCTTTGTAGTTGAGGAATTACCAGAGTAGGGATGAGTGAAAGGAAAAATATTATAGAGGAAAAAAACTAAGAATTAGTAGCACTTCATAAATGGGGGGGGGGGAGAAATCCAAAATGCGACATGAAGTGAAATTTAAAAACTTTATTAAATCAGAAGGGAATCAACATAAATTATGGAGGCAAATATATGATAATTGCCTATTATCTCTATGGCGAGCTGTGTGTTATTTTTCTGTTCCATTTTTTAGCATGCTGCATATGGTGAATTCAGACTGAATATAAAACTACTTGTAAAGGCCTAGTTTCTACCTCTTACAACCTATTTACCTCACGTTCAAATCCCAACTCTATCATTCATTGTTTGTCTAACATTGAACAAATTCACTTCATTTCTCAATCCTCTGTAACATTTGTGCCATATTAGCTGCTTTACAATGACTGCTCAGAGAAATGGAGTATGTGAATTTCCAAGCAGGCTGATAAAGGGAAGCAGTCTGTAGCTGGTATCATAGTTTTCTGTTATTGTTTCTAAACCTAATATTACTACACCAGCTTAAAGTCACTGATAGACTTACGGTTACATGCTGACATTCCTGTATCCTACATGGACACAAAGTCTGTTTTCACTGCCCTTTCCTCTCTTCCTTCCTTTTCCTCCATCAATTTTGTTTGCTTTCTTATAGCAGTAGAGAATCTTGAGGTTACCCAATATCATATTGCATGCTGTTAGATCTGACATCATGATGGCAAAGAAATAATTTAGCCAAAACATTAAGCTCCTCAGTAGGGGGAAGATTTCCTTAAGCAACCTGGCTCAGAAGTAACCTACTACACACTAAAGATCTATGCAGATGAAATGCAAAACTGAGCTCCCTCAATAAAAATGCTCCTCACATATGAAAGATTTCTCATAACTAAAGAATGAAAAAATATGTGTGATAAAATTCCATTTTTCCTATTCCAGCCAAGGACAAGCAATATGAGGTGGTTGAATAAAAACTTTAATAAGTGCATCTAATAGTTATATTAGAGTACAAAAAGAGATGTGGTAGTTATATTGTTTCCTCAAAGGAGTCCTTATTAGAATGTGAACAAGCAGTGAAGTTCTCATCTTCTGTGATACCATAAAAGTTGAATTAATCCCCCACAGAGCCAGTGTATTGCCTTTATGTGGTCAGTACAAAATATTGTTTAAAAGAATACAAATGTAAGAGTTATGTGATTTCCTATAATTTTCCAACAAAATAAAATAAGAAAATAATAATTTGCCTATGAGTTATGCAATAAATGAAAAAAGATATTCCTATATAAATTCTGAATTTAATAATAATAATCATATTGTTAAGGACTAATATGATTCCATATAAGTCTTATTTTTAGAAGCATTCATTTCTACAATGTTATTGCTTTTTTATTGTTCAAAACAGTTTTTAATTTCTTGTTTGAAATAAGAGCCACAGCTTTATGATATTGTGGCTATACACTTTGAAAAAGCAGCCTCGTTTATGACAATAAACTACAATGAAATTGATGAATAGGCCTTGGTCATTAGATAGAAAAGCCAGAAAGAAAATGCAGGAGACTGAAAGTTACATCAAGGGATACTTGAAATTTTCTATGGCAAGGAGACAGAAAGTATGTAAAAGCTGAAAGCGATACAAGGGAATGAAACAAGCTATGAGACGGAAAGCTTTGCGTTTTTTACACTGTGTGGAGAAACTTTTCAGGAATTGAAGCCTGAAAAGGGAATTCAGGGAATTCCAGTTGTACGTTCCACCATAATGTTCACCTGACATGCTTTCTACTGGCTCTGGTCAGGGTTTATGGCAACAAACTGTGTACTTGAATATAAATATAAATATATACATTTGTTCTTCTTTTTCCCTTCAGCTTACTTGGAATTACAACTTCTTAATTAGAAAGGTTGACTTTTTGCCACAATGGGATGTTGGATTATTTCATGGTACATTTTTTCCTCTTCTGTTCAAAACTATTTTTTGTCTAGAAATAAGACTTGAGCCCCAAATCTCAAATACATCCTCATTGCTAAGAATAATTTTAGGGATGGCCAGATAGCTCAGCAGACTAAAGAGCCTGCTTAGGCATAGCACAGCACGTGGGTTTGATCACCAGCATGCCATGCTGGCCCTGCCGCCGAGGCATGCTGAGATAGTGACTGAGACTAGGCGTGATGGCACATGCCTGTAATCCCAGCCCTGGAGGCTGAAAACAGCAGGATCACTAGGAGTCTGATTTACATAACAAGACCCTGTAGACCCTGTACCAAATACATAAAAAAATTAAATTAAATTAAAAAATAGAAAGGAAAAGTATAAAAAAAAGAATAATTTTAGTTATGTTGAAATTTTTAGAAAAAACATTTAAATGATAAAATTAAAAGACTTTCTTATGGTATATAAATATTACACAATACATTTTAAAGATGAATAGATATTTTTCATCATTTAAAGCAATGAGCAAATATGGATTATTTTACTCTATTTTTAGAAATTCATTTCTGTACATTCTTTGTAACGTGATATTTCTATACTTTTATAGTTAAAGTCAACATTTGTACTGATATTTTAGAGTCAAAAGAAAAATTTCTGTCATTCCATACCATTTAAAATTTATATCTGAAATATTTGACAATTACCACCAAATCAGAATCTATAAATATTACATCTCCATGTTTTCTGAGTGGCTACTTTAACAAGAATTTGTCAATCAGTATACAGAATGTGTTTCATTTTTCTGACATTTCAAAATAAATTAAATTAAATGAAAGTTCTTAACCTTGGTGTATTGACAGTTTCAAATACTCTGGGAATCTTTAAATATCTTTTCCCAAAGTTGTTCTCATATTGTTGAGAAAGGTCCATGGCTTTTACTAGGTTTTCAATGGAGCTATGTCTGTACAAAAATGGTTCTTAGCATTTTAAACATGTTTACTGACATATAATTTTCTTTGATGTTGAAATTTTTCAAAACACTTGGAACTCTAGAATGTTTACTGAAATTGCACTGGGCTCCAGCACCTGTGGACAGGTTTCCAAATCAATGCAGCTATGAGACCTTGAGGAACTTTTGGAGATTGCAATCTTAAAAAAGTCATAATTATGTCAAAACTATGAGTCTCTTGAGTCAACTGTGTCAGGATTCTTAGAAATATAGTGATTATATGAAATGTAAGTGCCATCTAACCTATTATTTTGGTTTCAAAGTACATCTCTCAAGAAAAATATTAATTGAAAAGCTTCTCTTCTTTTACAGGCATGTTAACTTGTTCTTCTAATCCCAGTACTCTAGGGGGCCAGGGCAGGAGGATCACAAATTCCAACACTTAATTACTTAGGTTGACCTTGTGTCAATTTTCACAAAGATGGCAGGAGAAAGTAGCTCAGTGCCAAGGCTCTAGGTTCAATCACCAGCTCTAGGGGTGGGGGTGGTTGTGCTTGTCAAGTGGAACCTGCATCAGGACAGACAGCCATGAAGCCATACTTAGCTCTCATCTTCCTATAGCCACAGTCTACTTTACTTATGAACTTAATTATGGTTAAAAATATTGTTTAAACTATCCTATAGGCAGACACATGTTCCCCAGAAACAGGATAACATTTTACTTTTGCAGGACTGCAAGGCATGTGATTGATAAACTACTAATCTACTAATTTTTAATGAATACTCAAAATATTGTGTGCATTGATTTCCTAAGAGGGAACTTCTGTTCCCCAGGAGTCCTTTCTTGGACTGGACATTCAAGGTCATCTATAAATTCAGCACATTCTACTATCAAGGATTATCTCCAAATTTTTCCTACTGTGTGCCTAACATATTTTCCTTAAGACTTGGCATTACCGACACGGTGGTACAGCATGTTCCTCATGCCACCTTGCAAATTCATAGAGTACCAATTTACTCTCAGTTTCTGAGTAAAGCCTAAATAGCTTAAAGCATTATTTTTATGTTATGGTAGCTACAAATACATTCTGAAACAAAGAGGTAGACTTCACAAGATTGTAAGTTTACCTATGAGATGTAAGAGCTTCCCCTTGGAGTGGGTACCTTTACAGTCTATGTGCTATGACTTGCCTCCTGGTTAAACTCAACATTCTCCTTTCTTATCTAATTCTAATTCTTATCTTCTGTACTTGACAGAATCTTTATATTCTTAACCATATTTTCCCCTTATGTTCAGCTTCTTCAGTACTAATGAATAACCTGTTTTATCAAACATCTGCAGATACGCATGCTAACGAAACATTATTAATAAATGTAAGCATTGGGAATAACTGAGCTTAATGAGCATAACCTAAGAAGGGCAGTTTAACAATGACAGTTTGTTTGGTAGGTAAGAGAAGAGGTGAAGTTGTGAGGAGCTTGTAGTTCTGCAACCTTCATACCCATACTTTGTCTTGAGTGGTCGCCACCTCCCTCCCTACACAGGCAGAGAAAATCTGGTAGGTAGTTGGAGTGTGGGAAGAACTGATGTGTACCAAATCTGAGCACTAGGGGTGGGGGACACGCTGTACACAGGCTGGTGGCCAAGCAGCCTTGTGAGCCAACCAGGGGGCAGATAATGGGGTGGTGGTATCATGGTATGCTGCAGAGCTCTATGAATTTACACTTCTGCACATACTGCTTTTTATTGCCAACTGTGGGGATTTAACTTTTGGCCACATAGTGATGTCGTGAGAAGTTTGTTTTAGCAGAAACTAAATTTAAACACAGGTGAAAGATCTTTTATGTGTCACTCCATCACTCAGCCTTCTCATAATTTTAGGAGAAAAAAAGTCTTGTTTTTATAGGTCTGCTGTAAGAATTTAAAGAAATGGTAAACGCAAAACACTCTCACCTGAAATAACAGTTGTTATACAGAAAGTAAGCAATAAACCTCTATTTTTACTACTATTATTGTTATTATTAAGAACCTAAGGGCCAGTGAGATAGCTCAGCAGACTAAGTGCTTGCTTAGGTTAGTGCAGGGGCCAGGATTTGATCCTGTAATCCCAGCACTGCAGAGACAGAAAACAGGAGGATCACTATGAGTCTGAGCTATAGTGAGACCCTGTGTGTGCATGTGCATACACACACACACACATACACACACACACACACATTCACACAAACTTAGAAAGTTAACTAAGGCTAGATTTTGAATCAGTCTAAGTTAATATGTCAAAATCATGGCTGCTAATGCACACAGCCCCACAGTGAGACTTCTAAGGACCAATGTTGCATGCTCAACACCTTGAAGACCTTGTTACTCTGACTTAAAAATGAAAATCCTGTTTGTCACATATAAATTCAGCATGCATTTTAGCAAAAATGAACAAGCATGCTTTGACAGAATGATCTATGCAATTATTTTATTTTTTCTCATGTTATATCATCTCTTTCGGGTTTGATCCTGAAATTAAACAGGATGTATACAGTCTCTGGTTATGTAGGAATGATTTGATAATCAACCAAATTATGATTATCAAATTAACTTCCAAAACCTTTTACAAAATTAAAAAATGGGGAAATAAAATCATTGATATAAAATGAATGGCTTTCAAAATAGTGAGATATGTACTAATTTAGTTGCTTTTGAGCTTACTAGTGTTCAACTTCATAACATAATTGATAATAACAAGCTCATTTTTTAGTTTATTACCCACCATGGAGAAGCCCCTGGCATGCATAATGAAAGAAGTTGCATTCTCAATTCGGCCTTTAACTTACAAATTTCACTTTGCCTCTATCTTTCTGATACATGATCACAATACCTATGAATATGAGGAGGTAATTTCAATTTATTTATAAGCATTCAAAACAACAGTTAGTTGTTTTTGCCCAATTTAGTGAGGGAGAACATGAGCAAGTCACTCTAAAAGCAGAGACATACAAGCTCTTCTTCATGTAATCTAACGTAGATTGGTTTTCAAAAGCATCTAATGGGTAATGAAAGCCATTTAGAGATCCAGAAATACAAAATTTTTAGAACACAGAGTCACAAATTGTTTATTAACTATAGCTTAAGAATAAAAAAGTTACAGACCTACCTAAACATTGTTCAGTGTTAATCAAAATAATATTTCTCAAAATTTAAAAATAAAACTATCTGATATCTTGATGGTGTTTTTATTCAGGGCACATCTAATGATTGTTTGTGTGAATCTTATTAAGGATAACAACTTTGTCATTGATTGCAATCACTTCATGAAACAGACCATTTTATTAAGTGAAATGTTACCCAGGACTGGAATACTCTGTACACTAATGCTTTGCTTTGCAGAAAGGAATGCACACAACCAGGGTAGGCTGAGCAGGCCAGAGCTGAGTGTGGAGGCACCTGCCTCTAACCCTAGCACAGGGGAAGCTGAAAGCAGAAGGATCACCATGAGTCCAGGATGCATAGTAAAACCCTGCAACAACCAAATACATCATAATAGGGTGTTTCCCCACCCCAAACCTTACCCTTCCTAGATACTAAATTGTCAAGAATTGCAAATATTGCATTGGATATAAAAACAAAAACTTGCTTCATTAAGGTATTTAACATTCTAGTAGCAATCATCAAACTTGGCTACTTGAGAAGCAGAATGGAAGACACGACACTGGAGGAAAACATTCTAAAAGTGAGCTTGAAAGGTTAGTAGTTTTGGTTATTAATGAAGGAAGGACAGATTTTCAACATGCTGGAGAAAGGAGGAAGGTTGCGGGTACTTCATCCTCATGCTGGAGACCACAGCTGCAGCTGTGGCTACCTCAGCCCTGTCAGTCACTGGCTGGAGGGCAAGGTAGCCTTCTGAATATGTAAATAACAATATGTTTCAGCTGCCAGTATAATTTTCAGTACTATTTTTCAAAATAGCTCTTTGGTGTCCCATAGTAAGCCTTATATCCTTGGATTCTCTTGGGCATAACATGGGGTTAGACAACCATCCCATACTATTCTATTATAAATTTGTACTTTAGCATAACAGCAGCCAGCAGTGCTTGTGAGGCTGTGCCTGAGGAAGCAGGAAGCAGGCTTTGTTGTGTTTACTGTTGGGACTGAAGGACAGTAAGATGTGCACACTAGTGCAAAAGTCGCAAACTGAATCTTATTCACATTTGGCTCCAGCTAACGGGGTTTGCATGTTTGCCTACATCACAGGGGAAAAGTACACCCACACCACTCTTCTGTTATGTACTCTACTGTAATGAAATGTGGGTGTGACAGAAGCTGGGCCCAGAAAAGCAAAAAATACACCTGTGCATTTACTCACTTGGTGAGGAAGAGCAAGGTGTGCACAGAAGTACACTCCTCCAGAGGAGCAGCGGACGAGTTTTACCTGTGATATGCTCACTGATAAATTTATGTGCATTTAGGACTTGCTTTTTAAAAAGTTCCTAGTTTTCTTTTGCAAGCAGCTCACTTCAGCACAATGGTATGTATAAAACCAGACTTGCAAGATTTTTTTTTTTTTTTTCAGAACTGGGGATTGAGCTCAGGCCCTTATGCTTGCCAGGGCCACTCTACTGAGCCATCTCTCCAGACCCTTGATTTGCAAGAGTTGGAGGAGGATGAAATGATTTCTCAGAATACACATGCATCAATGATTAACATGACCATGACCTTGATATTGGTCATGTAGCAAAAGATCCCATGGCAGTGAAATAGAGCATGAATTGACTAATACAGACATAAGGAATGCACACCTCCTTGATTCCAGGAATGAAGAAAACAGCGAAGTTGGAAGTTGAAATGTAACAAAGGTCATGAAACTAATTGGAATGATCCTATGTAAGAATTAGGTCCAAAAATACAGTGAGAGTCTGGCAGGGGTGAAATGTCTTGGGTGAAACACTAGCACTGATATTCCATTTTGGAAACTGTAACAGAGGAAATCTTATAAGATAGTATGAAATGGACAAATGCCTACATACAAGTAAAACATCTAGCATGCACTAATAGACATACTAAAAATGTATTTGTTGTGACCACTAGCTGAAATGAAATCACTCACATGTCTGCTGTGCTCAGCAGGGCTTTTTTATGGTAATTACCAGAATCAAAGAGACTCATGAAAAAGTGGTGGGTGCTGCCTTGGACGCTGTAAAGTAGAAATGACACTGGGTAGATCTGGTTTCCTTCAACGTTGCCTGAGGTTTGATGGAAAAAAATCACCCAAGAAAGAAAGTGAACTGAAAATCTGGATGCTATCTGCTCATTGTTTCAGAGATTTGTTAGTAGTTGTCAAACAATTGACATTAATATCTTGAAGCAGTTCATGGTCATTTTAGCTGCAGGCAGTCTATGCAAAAAAAGAACCAACCTCTTCAGAATATGGCATAAAAATTATGCCCTTGTAGATGTCAAGACTTATTGTTTTCAAGTTAGACATTTATCCTGTAACTTAGCAACCAGGTCTTTATTTGTACAGTAATAAACTAAATGATGTTGTGAACAGACATGATGCTCCCATTTACCAAATTATTTTGAATGTGACATTTGACAACTGATTTACCAGTTTCCCATTGATGCTGTATTTGCTAGTAGAGCACACATTGATCAGCAGAAACTGCACACAGGAACAAAATAGAAATTCCAAATTAAATGTTGCAATTTTGAAATGGATGTATAGTATAAGTATTGGATTTCAGAAAGATGTAACATCAGATTTCCATGTAGAAAGAAAAAATATATTGGTATTGCTGATGCCAACATTACACCATGATATTCTAGGGAAAGATCCACAGGGTGTTTAGGATATCACTAATAGATCAGACTCATAGTGATTCACCTGTTTACAGCCTCCCAAGAGCTGGGATTATAGGCATACAGCAGCATGCCCAGCCTCAATTGCCTTCTCAGCATGCCCCATGATAAGGAAATGTCAACAAAATGGTAGGCTGTTTAGTAATGAAATTTTTCTATAACAAAACGAAAGACATACTAGATGTTGTTGATTAGTTATTCAGCAATTATGTCACTCAAAACACAAACATTGACCAATGGTCCTGGTTTATTGAATCCTAAACATTTGTGTCATAGTTTCACAGTTTACAAAGAAAATAAGAAGTGAAAATTCCCAGAGAAATTTTCTTAAAGGATTGGGACTAAAACCCATAAGAAAACTTAAACAGCAGAGAAAATTAGAAAAAAAAAATGCTTCTGGCCTAGAAATTATTTTTTTAAAATATTATTGAGCACACTGGTGAGCCGACAGGTGAACAGTGTGGCACAATAGCTCCAAGACCTCCTATGACAACAGGAAAACCAGAAGATGTCATATTCACCTTCAGAAAAGGACAGGAAAGCAGAACATATGTGCTAGCAGTGTGACACTTGTATATGGGAGATGCAGTTTTCATGTGTGAAGACTGCCCTGGGTATGGGAGTTGAAGCAAAGATCATCCTACGGTGCACACAGGTTTTTAAAATTTCTGATGATATCTTTTAACTCTTGTAAGTAAGTACACAGCTGATGCAAAAATGCTGATTTTTTTTCCTAAATCTCCATTATTTATTAAGAATTAAAAAACTTACTTTATTGATATTTTATGTTCCTGTTAACTACACACCATATATCATAAGACCCTTTCGAAAAGCAGGAAGACTAACAAGATGTGAACAAGCAAGCCCTACAAAATGGCCATGAAAGCAAACCACATGTGCTGTCAGTGTAAACCACATGTGTTGCTGGAATGTGGTGCTGTCAAGTGTGCAGACAGCCTTATGTGTGGTAATTGAAAGTGAAGACTTTTTCTAGAGTTCTTCTGGCAATTTTGTTGTTGTTCATATAGGAATTTATTTCTGTCGTTGAAAATTTTCATGCTTCTTAAAAACCAAAAAACTTCAGTATTTTATCTTCAAGAGTTTCCTTTTTTTTTTTTTTTTTTTCTGGAAGCAGGGATTGAACTGAGGTCTTTGAGCTTGCCTGGGAAGCACTTATTCCACTGAGCCGTCTCCCTGGCCCCTGTTTTATCTTTAAGAGATCATTGTTTAATATAATAAGACTAATAAAAATGAAAACTAATAATTTATTGATAGAAATATGCTGAAGAATAAACATACCATACACCCACAATAATATGCCTTTATGACAAAAAAGAAAAAAAAAGCTGCACTTTTCTTCATAAATTAAGCACTCCTTCCAGTAGAGGGCACTGCTGCACATTTATGTCAGCTCCATTGGACATTGCATTTGAAAAAAAAAAGTTAACAGGATAAAGATTTTTGTCTATCATCAAGTCAAATAAGTGGAGTCCACACAGGAAACAGAGGTGGGTTGTAGGGAAAGGACGGTGAGAGTGATATTTTACTTTTAAGTAGCAATAAAACAATTTATGTTGGTATGACTTGTACAAAAATCATTGTACAACACTTTCTCTTCCCAGAAAAGTTCTAAGAAGTTAAAACTCACTTGATAACTACAGGGAAAAGCGCTTGCAGAGAGAATTATTTCTATAATTGGCTTGCAAAAATTGGATATTAATTTTGAAACAGACTTCTCTAAATTTCACATTGAAAATTCCTTCTGAGAATCCCTACTTCTGATATTTTTGCCTACCTATGGAAGTTAGTTTCTTCTTCTCTTTCCCCACAGGATTCTCTGTATGTCAAAGGTTGCATGATTTAGAGATGCACTGAACTGAAGCCTCTAGTAGGTCAGATACACTTTTCATTTGTTATTCTGTCAATACATAATCAGCAGAGAATATTTGCTCAGTCCACAAGCACTGAATGAATAACTAAACAGTTAATCAGGGGAAATAAAAATCATTCAAGAGCAAAGACAACTTATGTCTACAACAGCAAATTAACAGTAAAAATACCCATTTATGAAACAATGTGAATAAGAGAACAGTAGCATTATGTTCAGCTCACTGCATTCAGAAAGCAAAGAATTCGCTATCAATACACATTCTGATATATTTACTGTATCTGTTTAACATTACTAATTTCCTTCTTTGTGATTTATTTTGAAAAGAAAAAACTTTTAAGAATGTATCAAGAGCATTCCAAAAATTGAAACTATTTAAAGGTTAAACTAGATTAAAGTTTATCATTATTTATAATAAAGTAGGATAATAAGATTGATTATTAATTGCATAATAAAATGTGATTGATTATATAGCCTGCTTATGATGTGAGGTACATATACATGCATATATACACATGTGTTTTTTTTTTCTGAACCAGGGATATTGAACTCAGGCCTCTGCACTTGCTAGGCAAATGCTTATTCTACTGAGCTATTTCCCTGGCCCCACATGTATGTTTCTCATAAACCTACCATTTTTACATCAATAGATATATCAATTTTTCTACATATCTAATCTATGTATGTATGCCCCAAAGAAACCACTGTTAATGTTATTAATGTCTTAATGTAAACATTTTAAAACATCTCTTAAAATAATTTTTGGAATAATTATTTTATTTCTTTCGCTCATGTTTTTTGTCTGATTTCTTCATGTTGGGCATGCAACTCAAAGCCTTACGCAAACCAGTCCTGCACTTTATTTCTGAGCTATATTCCCTAGTTTTGATATTGTTTGTAAAATTTATAAATTTTTGTTTGATAACATTCTTGAGTAGAGGAGGTATTAGTACAATGTACTTGCAAGCTTCTTTAAATAGATTATGTATTTACCTTAATTTTCAAAATGTCACAAAAACTAATTCTGGATAGCACAGTTAACAGATACTTAATCCACCTAACTAATTCTTGCCTGAATACCTGAATCTCACAGATGTTTATATTATTGTGCATGATTTTCTATGGTTAATGGTCAATAAAAAATTAAAAATGAAAATGGCCATAATCAAAATGCAAGATATTTTACTCCTAACATCACTGGAGAGGACAGACTACAGTTTCAGAAAATAATCTGAAAAGAAATCTCATCATTCTTGGGCAACCTTCCTGTGGTGAAGCACCACAGCAGGGACACAGCACAAACCACTTAGGATGGCCACAGCAATAGTCAGTTTAGGTTGAAAGCTATGGAGCTTCTGCAGGGATTTAATGGACTGGCCACAGCTTCCGTCTGATGACTCTGCCAAAGCCTGCATAGCATAGATCGGATCTGCAAATGTAACCCATGTGAAAGTCCTCCAGTTGCAAGATGCAGTTGACATTAATGCAGCCCAATCACCAATAAGCAGGCAATTATATTACTGATATTTTAAAGAAGGATTTCATATTTTATAATAAAATTAATGTAGTACAAAAACACCTGTGAAATGCAAATTTATTATGGGTGGTCAGAACAGAGGCATGTTTGCAATAGGACAGAAACTTGGCTCATCTATGGCGCAAAGAGCAGAACGCTGCATGAAAAAGTGAAATTACAGGACAAAGAAAAACTGAAAATGCAGAGGATATGAAGTTAGGAAAGATGAATAGCAAGTGTAGTGGCTGCTTCTCCGGTCCTGGACAACAAAGCTGACATTCAGCACTGAATCAAGAGATTGAATTTGGCTCACAGTTTTAGGGGTTCAGGCCACAGTCTGCTGGCTCCAAGGCAGATAATGGCAAGAAAGAATGTCATGGTAAATGAAAAGCATGAACACACACACACACACACACACACACACACACATGCACGCACGCACACACGCACACACACACACATACACACACACGTGAAGGAGAACCACCTCTTGGTAGCCAAGAAGCAGGAAGCAAAAAGAGGAGACCATATCACCTCTGCAGGCATAACTTTAGAGACACAGCTTTCCGTACCAGGCCCTACCTCCTAACACACACTCAGTGCCTCTGCCCCCCAGCCCCAAAACCTCCATATGAGGACTGAAGTGGGATCTTGTACTTGGCAGTCATAGCATATTCAGTCTTGAATTCATCAGCACACTAATTTACCTATGAGTCACATGCCCTCAAAAGCCCTACCTTAAATGAGTGAGAATTTGGGGGCAATTTAGATCTAAACAGAACACCTAGGGATGTCTTCCCAGTTTCCTTTAGGTACAACTAAGGAGGCAGTGACCACTGCATGGCTCTCACTGAGGTATAAAAGATGTCTTCTTTCTGATGTTGCAACTGGGAACAAATTTATCTTATCAAATTATTAAACTGTTTGGCCTTGATCACTTCAAGCTTTTCTATCACTAAGATCTTGTGAAACACAGAAAATCTACAAACAAAGGAGGGAGAGCAATTAGCTACCTTATTGGGTAAAACATGTTAAACACCAGAAAAAAAAACTGTGAAGTTTATCAAAGCTAATTATTTAATAATCACTAAATGCCTATTTCTGCACCATGGTGATGCGTGGCATGATTTATTTGTGCATAAACCCTTTTTTGATGAACACTTGCAATATACTTAGCAGAAGTAGTTAAAAATAATTCTAGGTCTTTATGATATCAGTATGGTAAAATCAGAAACCTGTCATTTAAATTTGGTTTTAAAAATACCATAATACAAAATAAGAAGTGCACAGGCCCCACCTCCAGCTTGCCGAGCTTGTGACCAAGTCTGGGCATGGTGCCACGTGCCTGTAACCACAGTACTGAGGATGCTGAAAAAAGGAGGATCACTATGAGTTCAAGCTACCTAGAGAGACCGTACACCAAAAAAAAGTAAAAGGTAACTAACCTGAAATGAGAGTAAAGAATCATGATTAGAGGGGGTCAAGAAAATGTTTAGGATCAAGACAGAGACAGAAACCAGGGCTTTCATATTATGCTAAAGAGCTTGCGCTCCATCCAGAGGGGGATTCAGAGTACTGAGTTAGTGGCTTCAAATCTGGGCACACATTTGGCTTGTGGATTAGAGAAAAAATTTGTATACCTGTAATTATTAATAACTTTAAAGGTGTTGCCAATATTTTCATTGTGTAAAACATCAATAAAATACACCAAAGTGGCCATCTATAAGACCAAGTAATCTTAGGTATCAATTCAATAACAGTCCTTCAAAACTTTTTTTTTTTTTTTTTTTTTTTTGTCTTTTTTGAAACAGGGTCTCACTGTGCAGTTCAGGCTGGCCTTAAGCTCACTTTGTAGCTCAGGCTGGTCTCGAACTCACAACAATCCTCCTGCCTCAGCCTCCCTAGTGCTGGGATTACAGGCATGCGCCACCACGCCCGGCTTAGTCCTTCAAAACTTAATTTATATTCTACAACACTCCAGGCTAGTATTGGACCACAGCACGCACAGTACAAATGACCTTAAAAATCCAAAGAATTTGGTGATGACCAGGAAGAGAATTCTAGTAATTTTCATAAAACAATTTAAAGAAAATACATATAATATTTTATTTGTGAAAATTTTGAGCTTATAAACTTCATAAAACCAACTAAACTCTAATTGGAAATGTTATAGTCAATGACATTAAGACCTATATGAAAAGAGAAATAATGTCTTTGGACATTTGACCCATTGTTCAGTCCTGGTGGCCAACAATTTTCCTTGCAAGCCAGAGTCTTTTACCCTTCAAAAGCTGTGTCATTTTTGATAAATTTTGCAATTTCTGCCCTCCTTGAATGTAATTTAAATTCAAGCTGACTTTGGTCAGTGCTTTTAGGCATTGGCTTGAGGGGGCAGAAGTGTTTTTGAGGCTTTATAAAGACCCATTTCCTGACTTGGTAGTGTGTTTACTGTAAACACCAAGATATATATAATATTCTATTATATTTTATATATAAATTATAATGTTATAGGGCTGTTTGCTTATAAATGTTCAACAAATTCTAAACTCAGAAGACAATGTATCAAATTAATGAGACAAAGCCTGAATTATATTCTCTCTGTTCCCTGTTCAGTGAATGGAAGTTACAGATGGGAAGCGCGGTCATTGCCATTTTCTTCCACAGTGTCTCCTACAAAGTTCCTTCCACACTGTCTCCTACAAAGTTCACATTAAGTGCTTACAGGTATGAAGATTAGGACACCATCTTCTGCCCCACTTCATTAGCAATCTATTATTTAACATGTATTGTATGTTAGATGGAAAAATAATCTGTATTTCTAAAGAAATGCTTGTTTCTGTAACAATGCAAGTTCATCTTCAAAAGTATCTCGATACTTCATTAGAAAAATCAGTGTCCTTCACTGGGCAAGGTTGTTTTCTTTGATCAAATGAAACTTCTGTATGAGTGAAATTGGAAGTGGACACATACACTAGTTTGCTAGGTCAGCTGACTCAGCCCTGCAAAACAGTAGGGAGTCTTAGAGGAAAAAGTCAAAAAGAAACTCAACAGAGATTGTTTATCATGAGTAATAACATTTTTTCTTGACCACTAAATGTCAGTTCCTCTATAAAAAGTAATCCCAGCAGACTGCTACATCATAAATTTATCTGTATTATAGGTCCTGTAATGTTTGATGTGCCTAGTGATCATCAATGTATTGTGAGGTGATTCAAGTCAATAATTTTAGAAGTCATCTATATGTATGTTTCCAACAATTGAAGTATCTCTAGGAACAGCAAAGTAACTAACATACTAGAAAAATGTTTCAACTCACTTTATTGTTAACAGAAATACATCTGAGAAGTTTCTGAGGATCAGTTACCAGAAAACACTCATTCCTTCTTTCATTGATACCTGATTACCTATAATTTTACTCAGAGTTATTACTCTAGACATTTCAAATACAGCATAGATAAACAATTGGAGAAGATAATCAGCATCACTTGATAGTCAACAAGGTTTCCTTTCTTTGAGAACTCCCAGCACAAGTCCCTCAGTCGCAGGGTCCTCTCATAGCAATGCTAGTTCTCCAGCAATGAGATCCCAATCCAAGCATCCACCATGCTGGATCAATCAAATTCTGTTTACAGACACTAGGAAGATTGAAAAGTGTACAGAGATACTAGAGATGGTTGCGGTGATCTTTGTTTGGCTACTTTTCTCTCTTCACTGAGACAAAATACCTGAAATCTAAAACTAAAGAGGGAAGGTTTATTTATTTTACAGTTTGTGGAGGTTTCAGTCTGTCATCAGTCGGCTCCATGCAGGGTGGCATGGCATGGCTCGGGGCTACAGCTCTTGGTGGCAAAAGACAGAAAGAGCTCAACAGGGAAGAGCATGCAAGCCTTTTTCCTTCCATGATGGCCTAAGCAGGCCACTCACTCACACCCTCCTCTTCCTCAAGCTCAGGATGTTACAAAGTGAAGACCCTGGTTCCTTGCTGAGTCCCTGCATTAAGCTTCCTAGTTCTTAAGTAGACACAATGTATCAATCATTGCATTTACTTTACCAGTATACTAAGGGTTACAAATTTACTTCTTTGTAAAAATTGCCTGCTTCAAATTATCCTGTTAGTCTGTGTAGTATTTTTTAATTTGATGACCTATTTTGTAACTTTCCAATAAATATCATATTTTGTTCATGTCTATAAAGTTTGTTTCCTATATTGTTGATGTCAGCCAAAGCTTCGTGATAGAGAAGAATCTTTAAAATTGACACTGGAAATCATAAAATCTCTTTTCTAGAGAAGATATAGAGATTTTTTTAATTTTTATTTTTTTTAATTTATTTTTTATTTTATTGAAGTACAAATATCAATCAGACAGTTTTAAGACACCTTAACAAGACAGATTTGATAAATTAATACATTGTAAGCTGTTTTCATACTGTTTTGGTATTGTACAAGGTGCACACATGATATTATACTTACAGACATTATTATAGCAGATGTCTCTGATCAGTAAATTAAGAGTGTAGCTGTTTACTTTTCTTATTTTTTATACCTGAATTATATCAAAAATTCAATAATTATTTACCTAGTGGATGACTGTAGTACTGGAAGCCGACATAATATCCTGTCCAACCACCATTAGTGCAAATCTTGCCTCTCATAGGATTATGTAGAAGCACAGCGTTATCTATCCCAACTGTACTGTCTATACACACACATCATGATTTTTTTCTTTCTATACCCCTTCCTTTGTCTACACCTGTCAAAGGTGGTCACTCCATTGTCATTCAACTAACTTAGGTGCTTGGACTCGACAACACAATCCAACACAGTCCAGCATTCCACAATAATAGTGAGTTATTCAAAGAAGTTGTCGACCATAGCCATTTGCAGCTCAGCTTAATATTATAGCCCCACGATGTATACTTCACTTTTATACTTTTCTGCTGGATGGTTCAGACCTAGATAGAGCAAGACTTATATACCAACATATGTACTTTATGTTTCTTATGTGGTTAGTGAAGTCCCCTCAGGGTTTATCTTGTAGTTCTGTACATTCTTCTGAAGATCCTTTGTCTGTGTCATCCATGTGGATGAGTCACGGCCAATGCTTGACCAGTTTGCTCTCTGTGAAAGCCTGAGAGAAAGTTTTCTCTCCATGTGACTCTCCCCAGGCACACTATAGAACTTCGATCTCTTTCCTCTGTGGTTCCATAATCTCCTTGTTCAGAAAATTTGGAGCGCAACTGAGTTTCATGATGCTGCAGTACAGGTTCTCCTATGTCCTGAGTCTTCACTGATCTTGAAAGGCTAGAGCCAAAATGTTGGCTGGCCTTGTGGCTCTTCTATTTCTTCAACTCTGATTTGTGAACTTAAGTTGTTAACCGTCCAGAAGAAAAGCTGATTAGTATCCTGCAGCATATGCCATTCACTTTGCCTTATTTGACTCGATTGATTTTAGTTGTTGTTGTACGTTTCCTTTTGTATTTCTGCTTTTCACTTGTTATACTAGGGAGACTATATGATATTTACACATGTGTGTCTGGTTTATTTCACTTATGAGTATATGTTCAAGTGGCATCCACTTCAGTATAAATGCTTCAAACTTATCATTCTTGATAGCTTTGTAATACTCCATTATATAGAAATATCATATTTTTTTCAACCATTCCTCATGTGATGGACATCTTGGTTGTTTCCAAGATTTTGCTATCACACATTGTGCTGCTATAAACATAGGTAGACATATATCACTATGATACAATGTTTTCAGATCCTTTGGGAAAATTCCCAGTAGGGGGATAGCCGGCTTGAATGGGATTTCTAGTCCTACTGTTTTGAGGAGTCTCCACACTGACCTTCACAATGGTTGTACCAGTCTACATTCCCACCAGTAGTGGAGAAGTGTTCCCTTTTCTCCACAACCTCTCCAACATCTGTTGTTGGTTGATTTCCTTATAATAGTCATTCTTTCTGGAGTGAGATGGTATCTCAGTGTTGTTTTTATTTGCATTTCACGAATGGCTAGCGATGTGGAGCATTTTTTCATATATTTATTTGCTTCTTTAATTTCGTCGTCTGAGAAGTGTGTATTCATCTCAGATGCCCATTTCTGAATTGGGTCTTTAAATTTGAGGGCCCTGTTATATCTTAGTTCTTTATATATTCTAGATGGTAGTCCTCTATCTGATTGCTTATTAGTTAGGATATTTTCAAAGTTTGTGGGTTGTCTTTTTACTCTGTTGATAATTTCTTTTGACATGCAGAAGCTCCTTAAGAAGAGTTGATTCTTTGAGATTTTTTTTTATATTCTCAAGGAAAAGCACTCCATATTTACATCTAAAGTGAACTGAGTTGTGAATGCTTACATCTGAAACATTCCCTCAAAGGCTCATTCTCTCACAGGGTGAGATGCTCAGCAGGTGACAAGATCCTGGAGTATGACCCTGAGCAGCGGATCTGCCCCTAATAGCGAGCTCCCTGCCTATCTCATAGCGGAGGAGGGGACTACCGAGATGTGGGGCCTACTGGAGGCGGGGCCCGCTGAGAGGCGGGGCCTATCAAGAGGAGGGGCCTACCAAGAGGTGAGTCCTGCAGAGAGGCAGTCCCTGCACTCCCAGTACAGAAAGCCAACACTCCTCCTGGCCACCTTGGTGCTGCGCACCTTTGCCTCCACCTTCTCCCTGGGTTGCTTCTGCCTTTGAGCAGCCTGCATGAGACTGAAAACATGAACCAAACTAAATTTTCTTCCTTTTAAATTGTGGGTGTTGAGTATTTTGTCACAGTGACAAGAAAATGACTAAAACGCGAATGTTACAAAAGTCTCTTTCTACTCAGATGCCACTGAATCCTGGGTTACAATATGAAGATCACCTTACTCTAAATGAGTAGTATAGAAAAAGAGGGACCATTTCTGGAAAAAATAAAATCAACTACAACAGCTCTTATACACTATTTAAAAAATGAGAGAGATACAGGTGGAGAAATGTTATCATTGAGCAAGTTTTGGGAAACTGAGGCAGGAGGCTTGTAAATTCAAACCCAGTCAGGAAATTTAGTGTCTTAGTGATAATCTTTCTCCAAATAAGTGAATGAATGAAGGAATGGCTCAGGATATAGCTCAATGAAAAGGCTATCACTACTTCCAAAAAGCAAACAAACAAAAAGGTAAAAAAGAGATAATAAATGTAAATTCACCAAAATTGTGCTATTGGTGCTAGCACACACCTTTTATTTTTTAAAGCCATTCAGAAAAATATTCTACAGAGGTGAACATTGAAGGTGTTTTGTATATACTTTAAAAATAAATGTAATATTTTATAAAAGTAAAAGCAAATACTAATAATATATACTAGGAGAAAAAACAGCAAATTTTAAGCATAGTCACATTGAAACTAAAGGAAAAGAAGGTTTGAGAAGAATTTTTGGAAACCAAATATTCATTTCAACATGTCTGAAAACAACTGAAAAAGAAAAAAAAAACTTAATATAAAATGGATTTCTTTTGGATACTTTTATAATAATGGCATCATTACTTTTCATTTTTTCTTGCAAGATAAATCAAAGAAATAAATATACTAAATTACTAGGATGCAAAATCATTGTGGGAAAGGGGAGATTAAATTTTTATAGGTTGAGAAAAGGCAAAACCTGTTATCATTGAATTTGAACTAAATATGAAAATTTATTATATTGAAAGGTGAGATTATATATTCACTAGTTGATTTTGTTACATTTTTAGTAGTAGAAATATTGTTTTGGTCTTGCTGTCTTTCTTATTAAAACTAGTCCTCTTTGGAAAAATAGTACACACCAAGCTTGGGGTAGTGGTATTTAAAAAGTGACCGTTGAATATTTTATCATCTCAAAAACTGAAGATATACTAAAATAAAAGATGCCAAAAATACGCAATTTTGAAGATGATGTTTTCAATAATGAATTTGAGCATATATCAAAAAGAACATTGCTGGGGCCAGCGAGATAGCTCAGGAGACTAAGTGCCTGATCAGGCAAGTTCAGGGACTGAGGATAGGTCCTCGGTAGAGCATGCCGTGCTAGCCCTGCACCCAGGATCTCTGAGTCCAGACGTGGTGGCATAGGCCTGTAATCCCAGCGCTGGGCAGGCTAAAAACAGGAGAATCACTTAGGAGTCCTAGCTGCATAGGGAGACCATGTAACAATCAAATACATTTTTAAAAAAGAGCAGTGCTGACTGGGGAGATAGCTCAACCCTCTAAACACATGCCTGGCAAGGGTGAGGTTCTAACTTCAATCCCTGGTACTGCATGCTGTGCTGGTTCCAGAACCCCTGGGTGTTCTGTGCTGGTCTGAAACCAGACATGATGATATGTATGCCTATAAATCCAGGACTGGGGAGGCTGAGACAGGACGATCATTATGAATCCAAGTGAACAATTAATAAATATTTATTAAACAAATATTTGATAAATAAATAAATAAATGTTAAAGAAAAAATATTACTAATAATGTTTTTTCACACTGAATAATAATCCTGACATCTATACTAACACTAAAACAATTTTAAACAATTAAGAGAACAAAATCTGCTGAAAACAGAAATTATAGACCATGTTTATGAAAAAAGTCATAGAATATTATCATTGTATGCCACAATGTAACAACTCATTCAGGCAAAGGGCATCTTTATCTGAAATTCTGAGTTCAAGATATTTATGTAGTTGCATAATGTCTCTCCTCTCATTACTTATCAATGAGAAAATAAAACAATGTTATTTTAGAAGGGACAAGTCTGGCAAATTCCATCTCACCCAAATGACTGAGAATTAGTGTCACTGATAGTATGACAAATTGATGCCATGAGCTGAGTTATCTAATCTAATGGGAAATCTATGTCATTGTTTGCATATTATTTTATCAAAATATTTTATATTTTTAAGAGAAAACTATCTCACAAATCTAAATTGTGAAATACAGATCTATCATCTTGGACTTTATGAAAATGGAAGGACAAATCAAGGTTTTATTGTAGATTAAGAAAATCCCAGGAGACATGACATCAAGTGTCCTTTATGATCCATGATAGAGCTGTTGTGGAGTAATTGAAGGTGTTTCAATGTGGAGTGTATATTAATTAATATTGTATCACTGTTAAGAACCCTGGTTCTTACGATATGATTGTGGAAGGATACAAGAGAATGTCCTTAGGCATAGGCAGCCATGGTGAAACACTAGCCACTTATTGTTGGAGCTCAGAAAAAAGGTGTGTGTGTGTGTATTCCTGTATGTGTAAGATTATGTGTGTGTGGGTGTATGATCTACATGTCTATAATTATCTATGAATATAGAGAGACAAAAGAAAATAGTAGCCTACAAATCTCAATCATAGGTTGGCAAACATTTTTCTGTAAAGGGGCAGATGGTAAATATATTAGGCTTTTGGGCCCATATGGTCTCTGTCACAACTATTTAACTCTGACTCATAGTACAGTATGTAAATGATCATCAGTGGAAGCCAAAACTCTTACATGAAATATACAGGCATAATGTTGTTCCAATAAAACTATTCATAAAAAATGTAAGAACTAAAATTGTCCATGAAACTGGTAGATGTAGACCCTGATCTGCACATATAACTACCTAGGGGTTGGTTTTCCTTTTCTGTAAATTGGAAAACATTTCAAAACAAAATT
This sequence comes from Ctenomys sociabilis, assembly GCA_004027165.1. Classification (NCBI taxonomy): domain Eukaryota; kingdom Metazoa; phylum Chordata; class Mammalia; order Rodentia; family Ctenomyidae; genus Ctenomys; species Ctenomys sociabilis. Next base: position 25,941 of record PVKA01025741.1, read on the forward strand.
ATATATGGAAAATTAAACACTATTGAACAAAATTATTTGATTACTTGTTATAGAAATGAATTGACAGTAGATATTTAATTACTACTATAATTGTTTTTTTTAATGTCACAGGCCTTCTCAACAGATGAAAATGAGGTCAGAGTTTATTTAAATATGGTTCTTCAGCAAAGAAAAAGTGTTGCTGGCCAGGGACAGCAGAGATGTCTACTATCACAGTGTGGATACATCTTGTTCTTAAATTTTCTCTTTATAAACTGGAAATTACAGCACTGTTGGCAATGAAACAAACTTTTCCAGGAAAAAAATGCAATTATTTGGTTACTAAATTTTCATTTTTACTACTTTATATGCTGTATCATATAAAATACATATGGGAAATTAGATTTTATTACACTATATGAATCACCAACTTTTTATCGTTAACACATCAGATAGATACTGTATGGACATTAGCTTTCTCCCTGAAAATTTGTTTGAAGTCAAGTAACTTCAGTAGACATGATTCAAACAAAAAAATTACCAACTCCATTATAGTTCTGTACAATGCCTTCTTATGTAATGATTATCATAGCTTGAATTTTGTAGGTGATTTTTATTTCCTATTATTTCCCTACAGGAAATTCTATACATTGAATAGGTTTTATATACATATGCATGAATAGGTAAATGAATAAAAGTAAAGCTAGTGTTTGAAATAAAAATATTAAAAATAAAGAAGAGACCTATTTAGGTCTCAGCCCATGCTACTTGCCCCTCCTTCCCCTTGGACACTTCTGAGGTACTATCCCTTGATGTTTATCTAACTTCTTTCTTCATTGTTTCTGCATTCAATTTAAATGCTAAATGAAGTTCAGCATGTTTTAAAGGAGATTTTTCCATCATTAAATTTGCTTATTGTAATAGAGGTTTTAAAACTTGTATTAATCCTTTCCATATAAAAATGAACTTATTTGAGTATTGTAATTTTCTGAAGCAAATCCTACTATACACTCTTCTCATCTGCCCAAAGTCCAGGCTGTTGTGTTTAAGTGAAGAAGTTGTGCTTTGGGAATCCTTTTCATTGAAATATTTGCTTATCACTCAGTGTCTTCATACTGAGTGAGGTCTACATACTGGCCTTCTATTTTTAAAATTAAATTCTATATTATGCATTTGCATGTTCAGTGAAATGTAAGTATTCTGTCTTGATTTAGGTCTCTAAACACCCCGCACCCTGCTTGGCTACAGAAGTCATCCTCAAAAGCATCACATTACTTTCTAACCTACAATAATGTAAGTTTTGTGACAAAAGAGTAGAAAATAAGAATTACATGCAGTTCTTCCAGACCTGCATTATTATTGTTCCCACCCAATGGAATCAACTCCTGTTTGTTTTATTTAGGACATCATACAGCACAGAAAATTTTGTTTTCGCTCTCATCTTTTTGTATTACCTTGCAAGTATTTTACTTGAAAACTCATTACTTGCAATAGAATTGTTCATTCTTTCAAACTATATTTTCTGAAGTTTTTGTCTGTGCTGTAACTTATGGCTATTGACCACCCCCCTGCTGTATCCTAGAGATAAATATCCTGGCAGTCCAGCAAGGCCACCTCTTGATGCACTTGTGGAACTTAATGAAATCACTGCATCAACTGGTACATACCTATAAAGTCATCCATTTCCACAAATTATATTTACCTTCCAGGTAAATAATAGTAGAAAATATTTTGTTGGCGAGAAACGCTATGTTTACAGTAGTAGTTGATTACCAGGGGAGATAATCATGTTCTCTGATCACAGGTAGTCAAACATTACTGAAATTATTCAAAGTAATAAAAACTCAGGTGCCTAAAGGCTGCTTTATGACAGATATAAATGTTTTACCCATTTTTTCTTAGTATTATGTGATCTTTGACTCTCGGCTATTATTTTCTAATGAAACAAGAACGCACACAGGCCTACATCCTCAGACCCCCACGGATTCCTGGTTGAGCAGTGTCACACATCCTCATTCTCTCCTCCTCATGAGGCTTCCTGTAAACAACCATCACCAGCAACCATAAAGCCAATCTCTTACAAGTGACAATCACATTATCACTCCAGAATTCCTCAGGTCTTCTCTTGCTCACTGTAACCCAAGGTAATCAGAATGCAGAAAGTTAGATAAGCCTGGCAGAATCCTATAAAATATGATAGAATGCACTAGCACAAATGCATAAAACATATGAGGTATAGAATTTACCATGATTCTGCAATTCTAATCCTCTGTGAAGTCCAACACTAGTATTCAAAGTGTAGTTTAGCCCAAGGAAGTTATAAAATAAGTTTGTCCTGTGGCCTTTAATAATGAACTAAAAGCATTTCTCAGTAATTAAATCTTAGTGTGAGATGCATGATTCTGATGGACTCAAGATGATTTCAGGTAGTACAAGTGCTTTGGAATAAAGTTTGTTCCTTTTCTCTCTAATTCCGATTATTTTAAGAGAAAAATTGCCTGTGTATTCCAAGGATTTTAAGCAATTCCTAACTAACAGAGAAGCTGTAACTAACTTCCTTATCTGACAGCTGTATACATTTTAAGATTTGCATCATTTTTTTCACTTGTCAAATATACAGAAGCCAACCATGAAATAACTGCTAATCATAATAACTTGTTAGTCACATAAATATTTTAGCCTATACTGACTGTGCAGCCAGCTTCTCTAGCCCTTAAGTATTTAAAACAGCTAAAAAACAGCTATGGTACAGTTTATAAGTGCAAGATACATGCCAGATCTTAAAGGTGCAAAGATCATACATTAAAATATTTAATGTATTTCAGTAAAGAGTTTCATTAAAATCAATTTCACCCATTTTCTACACACAGCCAACTCCAAATAGCATACCTGCTCTGTGTAACACCAGCCTGGACCATGGCCCACAGAAAAAAAATCCATAGCGACCATATCCAAACCAAGATACTCTAAACATTGTTTACCAGGATGGCCATTATACTTATTATGAGCATGTAACTAATAAAACAAATCATATAATGTGCTTGAATAGGGTATAAAATTTTATTAGAACTAGGTATCCTGTGAGATGTGTATTTCATTTCCATTTTTCTTTATCCACAATAAAATTTAAAATGTATTCATTAGTATTACTTTTTATTAACTTAATTAAAATTATAATTAATTTGACTGGCATATACTGCTTTACATACTGATTCTCACCTTTCAAATTGTAAGTTCTCTGTGAGCATGATCAAATCTACTTATCACTTCCCACTGCTGGAAATATTTATATGGCAACAGCAACTTAAAAGAGATTTGTTTAGCTTTATAGCTTCAGAGGTTTCAGCCCAGGATGGGCTGCCTCTAGGGTGGAAGCCTCGAAGTGAGGGGCAAGCAGAGAAGCTGCTGAATTCAGGGCATCCAGGAAACAGTGAAGGAACACATTTTGGGAACGGATCAAGGACCAAAGAGGATCCCTCAGGCCATGGTCCACAGGCACTCAGACTTTGCAGGCTGTTCTTTACCCATCTCCTAGGTACCTCTGGGGTCAACCAAGTGGATGAGATTAGCCTTCACCATGCCTCTGTTATTTGCATGATATAACATAATGCCTTCCTCATAGACAATGATATGTAAAGTTACTATTGATTAGTTGAAAACACGAACAAAAAATTAAAATTATAAAGAAAGGCAGATATGGTAGAATAGATTTTATAGGTAGTAAAAACTGATGTTAACACCACCCCGAAGGAACTGCACATCTACTTACATCCCACAAATTTTGCTAGACTTTGAAAACTATATTGCTAACAAGGCTAAAGGAAGCCATCAAAGCAAAACTGTCACAGTATTTCCACTAAACTATATGTTTTGGTAAAGATTAATAGCTCCTTGCTAAGCTGTTCAAGCAATAAAACATTTATAAAAGAGGATGGCTTCTGTAATCCTATATAATTACAAAGATAATAAAAAATTGATGTTTTTAGATCTTTATATGGAAGGCTCTTTGTTGGAAAATTTAAATATTTGTAAACTTCAAAATAATCTGACAAAGATTCTTTTATATGTCAAGAAACTTAAAGATTGAATAACTTGTGTTTGATTACATAGCTACTAAGTAGGAGTTCTGAACTGCAGTGAAGATTGTTCTGTATTTTAAGTTCATATATATATGTTGAACATAAAACCTTCCAAAATTCATGATTTTTCTCAACCTGAGAATATGACTTTAATTGAAAGGAGGATTTATGCAGGTAAAACAAAGTTGTAATGAAGTCTTATTCAGGATAGGGGTAAAAAGGTCTTTTTTAGAGGAAGAGAAAACAGATAAGAACAGACTATATGAGGATAAAAATATTGGAAATGAACATCTACTGTATAAATCAAAAAAGTTGAAGACTGTTGCCAACACTAGAATCTATGAGAAAGACCTTGAACCAATTTTATCCAAAGTCAGAGAACACAGGCCTACTAGCATCCTGATTTTGGTCTTCTTAACTGACCCACTCAACTTCTAATTTTTCATGGCAGGCCTAGGAAACAATATAAATTGTAATAATGTTTAAAATGTTATCGCCATAAAATTTGTTTTAATGTATTATTTTACTCTTATATCTCTTCCCCCCCAAAATTTCTTCTGCTCTATTTTACAATTGGTTATATTACCCTAGAGAGTTTTAGCTTTGTTTTTATACAACACATAGCTTAGGTAATTCCAAATACTTCCTACATCAGAAAAACCCCAGACTTTAAAAACTGGAATTTGAGAGCATCATTTAGTTCTTACATAAAAGAACATAAGACTTGAAAGAGTTAACAAAAATACTGTTATAAGATCTGCAAAAAAGGTGAAGTTCAAATACCTTGAGAATGGGTGACAATGCTGAAATTTACCCAAGCTTCTGTGTAAATGTTCAAAGGCTTTACTGCAGCAAGTCTTGGGATCAGATCCTTCTTCCAGTGTAGCTTTAATGAGACAAGTCTGATTTCCAGGGTTCTTAACAGAAAGAAATGTCTTCAGCTCCCTTCTCATGCTCTGTGATTTGTGACAGGGTGCAATCTATCTTTTCGTGAGCCTCTTCCCACTGAAATACTCTTTGATATTTATATTGGAGGGTTTAAAACAGAAAATCATCTGTGAAAAGGCTGTGCTAACCTATGTAAATAATACACAGTGACTGTGACTTACACAGTTGGTGCTGAATTGGATGGCTTGACAGGGTTCTATGAAGGGAGTAACAGGTAGAGGTCGTAGAAAAGTCCCAGATGGGATGATAATAATTCTCACCGCTTCTATTTCCTGAGTTGCTTTTGTAAGTTTTACTCTGCTGCTCTTAGGCACAGCCAATAATTCTTCACTGAGGAGTCAAGAGACAAAACACTGTTCTTGTGTTGTTCATTGTATTTTTTCTCTCTTGCAGTTTAATGATGACAGCCTGAAAACTTAATGAGCTGTCAAACCACAGGCTTTCTTTAGCCCAGACTCTTCCCTTCAGTCTGCTCTTGTACTTTCTGGTTAATTGCATACTAGGAGGTAGTAATGTGGTACAACATGGGGTAGGAATGTTAAGTGTTCATTGTTTTCTTAACATAAATTAAAGTAAATTCTTTTTTAAAGCAATATGGTATTGAATATTTCTAAATCTCCACCAATTTGTTAGTTTTCATCATATTATTTAATTTGGGATAAGTTTTGGTACCAAAAACTCAGTTGAAAACTACACTTCATTGAGTCTAAGAGTCAAAAAGTGGTTTAGGAATGATGTACTGAAATTCAACATCTCCAATTCTCATATCAGAGAGAACAACATAATGGTGCACGCATGAAAAACTTGAAAGCCACAGAGAGAAGAAGGAGTAGGTAAACCACAGTCTGGTGGAGGGCAAAGCCCTGTCTGATGAAGCATGGTTAGCCAAGCTATATAAAGAACACTTAAAACATAATAATCAAAAACAGTTAAACAGGAGCCGGGGAGATGGCTCAGTAGAATAAGCGCCTCCCTAACAAGTGTGATAGCCAGAGTTCAATCCCTGTTCTGCCAAAAAACAAAACAACAACACAAAATGTAGTTAAACATTTGGCACAGACTTCACAAAGCCCAGTAGACAGAGGGTGGGTAAGTGTACGAAAAGGTGCTCAATACCATACATGTTCCATCAGGGAGCTGCACTTTAAAAACAGGCAGCTCCACATAAGTACTTAAAGGGCCCAAGCTACTGCATGTTTGCTTTCAAATGTAGCCCTTTGTATAGATGGATAGAAAATGGATGGTCTCTTGGGAAGACAGTTTTCTATTTTCTTAGATAACTAAACACATTTTTACTATAAATCCAATCAATCACGCTCTTTGGTGTTTTTTTTTTTTTTTTCCAATTAGCTAAAGAATTACATTCATACAAAACCTTCTACAGACTTCACTCAGCTTTACCCACAAGGGCCACGACACAGTCACAACCGGGATGTTCTTCAAGAAGTGACTATAAGAGCAGCACTCCTGGGGAGAGTCACATGAAGAGAAAACTTTCTCTCAGGCTCTCACAGAGAGCAATCTGGTCAAGCATTGGCCGTGACTCATCCACATGGATGACACAGACAAAGGAACTACAGAATAATGTACAGGACTACAAGATAAACCCTGAGAAGACTTCAATGACCACATAGGAAATATAAAGTTCATGTGTTGGTATATAAG
>PVKA01025742.1:0-32608 GCA_004027165.1 Ctenomys sociabilis
GCACAAAGGATATCTTTGATTCTCTGAATCCTCGGTTAACAGTTTGAGGTCCAGGGTGCAGCTTTGGATCAGTTCATCTAACTTCTTCTCTTCCTGACTGAGCTCCGTCACCTCTTTCGACAGGCCTTGACACTGGGCCAGCATGCCGCCATCCTCAGACAGACTGCAGCCCCTAGGACCCAAGCACAGATGCTCTGTGGCTCTTACTGGAACTGGTCTTGTGAGTAACTGCCCCTCTCCACATGGGAGATCACAGTGCTTGCTAGCCAAAGGTTAAAATCAGAACTTTGTATATGTTTTTCATGAACAGTGTCCTGCATTTTTCACAACATCAAAACTAAGTGAAAAAGCACTGTCATTTTCAGAGCTCTTTTCTGCAAAGCAGGTCCATTTAGAAGGTTTAAATTTAGAGGACAAAAAGTGGCAGTCACTTGGCACTCACCCCCACTCCCCACCTTATGCTTTCTAGGGTGGGGAAATAAGAGACATAGAAAGACAGAAAAGATAGCATGGCTCAAAACCAAAAACAAAACAAAAAAAAAGAAAACCAGGTAATTTCTGAGGGTCTTTTATCAATAGCTTAAAAAAAAAAGGTAAAGGACACAAACCCATTGATTGTCACCAAGAACAAAGACATAAGTCAAAATGGGTTACTGAACTATCCAAAATTCCACTAAGGACAAAAAGTTTTTGCAGTTGTTTTATTACATTTCAATGGTTTTTAAAAGGCCATCCAAACTATTCCTTCCAATATGCTTTAATAGTTTAATACTATATGAAATATAAAATATCAGCTTTTTAGTTCCTCTGTCTATAATTCACAAATGATATTACTGTATGTTTAATCAGCTTTCTGGACATACAAGAAGCAAAGACATCCTTGGTCTACAGAAGACATGGAGGCATGAAAGTCTTGCCTTTATTTATACAGAAAGTGAGTTGATCAATCATGTGATTATTATGTACACCCAGATGACCACAAGCCATTGTTAATCTCCAAGTTCCTATGGGAGACAAATCAAGGATGTGTGTGAGCACCCCTAAGACCACACGTGTGCGCCTGGGGACACCAGCCAGGAGCCAGGGAACCTCCTTCTAGTCTCTAAGTGGCCTCTCCTGCTTGATACTCATCAAATGCTGATCCTCCATCTCAGACAGTCTCTAAACAGAAGACTATGAAGTTCTGTTCAAGATACTGAGAAGTTGGGTATGGTGGCACAGGACTGTAATCCCAGCACTCTGGGAGACTGAGACATGAGGATCACCAAGTGGAGCACAGCTTGGGCTGATAGCAACTTAATGAGGGCTACCTCAAAAAAAAAAAAGCTGGGGGTAGAGTTCATGTAAAGGACCTGGGTTCAAACCCCAGTTCCTCAATAGTCAAGTAGTTGAGGAAGGAAAAAGAGAATAACAGCAAGGTTATGATCACTGAATGGGGGAAGCCCAGGCAGGGCGCATGGACCTCACTCACATCCACTGGACGTTGTTCTTGGACTTTTTCTTGATGAGGTGGATGCCTTCCAGCACGTTGGTGATGTCATAAATCCTCCTCTTCTGCACTTTGAGCACCTCTGCCGCCTTATTCAAGTCCAAGACCCCATCGGGCGACTGGCTCAGGAGCTGAATGAACTTCTTGGTGAGCAGACCGAGGGACGTGTCATACCGCGTTTTTTCTGAGGGAGATTTTGGAGCTTAAAGGAAAACAAACACCGAACGGGTGGGGGCAGGGGGAGAGGTAAAGAAATGAAGGGTCTCTGTGCAGTTAGGCTAGCCAGTGCTTTCCCACCACAGCCCAAGGTTAGCTCCTGAGGCAAAGCCAGTGTTCTTGGTGAGTTACAGAAAGCCATGACATTGCTTTATTAGAAAAAGAAGGGACAACCAAGATACCTATGCCTCCTGCTCAGGTTTCCCTTTGAACTTCTCAGTACATCTTCACCACACCCAGCAGCTGAGGGAATTGCACCCATGGGTCTAGAGGAGGCAGGATCTCCACAGCCTTGTCTTTGCTGGCCTCTTGGGCTAAGATACTATCATTTGTTCACCAATTTTTCAAATAATGTTTCGTTTGGGTGAGGAATACTTGCAAGTCTATCAAACCTCCCCATCTCTCAGCCAGGGACAGGCATGGTGGCACATGCCAATAATCCTAGCACTTGGGCAGCTGTGGCAGGAGGAGATCCAGGTCAGCCTGGGCTATACAGTGAATTTAAGCCTAGCCTGCACTGCATAGCAAGACCCTATCTCAAAGAACCAAAAATTTTCCCATCTCTTGGAAATTGAATTACCTTATTTAATATTGTATTTATTCTCTTACTGGTGCACCTTTTTTTTTTTTTTTTTGGAACTGAAGACTGAATGTGGGGCCTGTGTACTGACTTACAGCCCCAGCACTCTCTCTGTTTTATTTATTGTATCTATCTAAATTTTGCATTGCAACATATGTATGTATCTGTCTGTCTGCCTGAATTTTACATAGCCCAGCCTAGGCTTGAACTTGCCGTCTTCCTCTGCCTGAGCCTCCCATGATGCTGGGATTATAAGCATGCACCGCCATCCCTTCCAGATCTATGTTTCAATTGAGCATTGCACAGGCTTTGTGGATGGCCTAATGCATAAACCACATGCATGGAAGAAGGAAGTCTAATTTGCCTTTTACATTAAAAACAACATAAACGGACTAGCTATTTCTTTTCTTTTTTTTCAGTACCAGGGAATGAACTCAGCACCCTGCACTTGCCAGGCAAACGCTTATTCTACTGAGCTATCTCCCCACCCCAATGGACTGGCTATTTCTAACCTACTTCTTGCTCTGCCAAAAGACAGGAGGAGAGCGTTCAATGGGGATGCAGCAACTAGCTACACTTTTTATCAGGCACAGTCAGTTCTGTCCATGAAGGAAAGTGACAACTCAGTTAAGTTATAGGACAGTGCTTATATTTAGACTTGATGAAGACACTGCCTTTAGTGGCAGAAGTCTTCCCTTACACCAGTTTTCAGTATTAAGAGGAATTATACTTTTCCCTAGGTGTCTGCAGCCAGTCTTTAATTTTCAGACAGGCACGGAAAGAAATAAAATCAAACAAGCCAAGATTGTTCACACCTTGGCAGTCTTCCAGCCACAAGTTTTCGCAAGGTGGGAATCCCACACCCAGGAGCTTAAGGAAAGAGATGAAAGAATCCTTACTTTTGGGGCTATCCGGACTTCGTAGTGCAGCTCTTCCTTTGCCCTTGGGAGTTTTTAAACCATCTGAGAGGTACTGGTGACCGCTTTCTCCTAGCTCCAGCCTTCGCTTTGCCTGTAACACAAACACGATGGCCTGTCACAGATCATATGGACAATGGCAAAACTGGAGGCTGATTGGCTCCACCCTACCAAATGCTGCAGGCCCCGTCACTCCAGGGTTTGCAAACCAGCTCACAGACACAGCACCTGAGGAGATCACATGCCCGTGCACAAGTGGACAAACCCAGTGATCCTTCGGTGTGAGGCTCAGATGTGGCTCTGTTCACTGATTTGACAGAGCTACCAAGCATGTGGCAGGATGCTACAAATCTCGCACAGCCCAGGGAGCAGCACAAATTTATGTTTCCTGTCCACCTCCATTCTGTCCTGCAGTGGATTCCTAAGTGCTCCCCCCAGAGCTCTGTGTTTACTTCTATAATAACACTTACTGAAAGTATTGTGTCAGTTCTTCATCTATTTCTCTTTTCCCTGAAGGCACAGACTGTTTCCCATTTACCATTGTATGCCCATGTTTGGCACAGGCCGGCTTTCTGCAGGGATTCAATCATGCTCTGTATGTTCATCAAGAGAAACAACTAACCAGACTGCAAGGAGTCCTCCATCAGGAAAAGAAACATTGCACATACACAACTGTAGGCTGCAACTAAACCTGGCACATGAGAAGCCCTTACTTAAGTTTTTCATTTAATTCTGTCTCACTTTAAAAATACCCATCTAGTGCCTTTTATGTACTGGTAAACAGAAGCAGTAAAGCAAGAGCCTATAATCCCAGCACTCTGGGAAGCTGAGGCACAAGGATCACAAGTTCTAGGCCAGCCTGGGCAACTGAGTGACTCAACAAGATTTGCCTCAATAAAAATTCAATAAAGGGGGCTGGGGAGATAGCTCAGTAGAATAAGCACTTGCTTGGCAAGTGCAAGGACTGAGTTCAATCCCTGGTTCTGCAAAAATAAAATACAACAAAATGAAAAATAAAAATTCAATAAAAGTGGACTGGGAGGTATATAGCTCAATTTGAAGGCCTTGGGTTCAATCCCCAGTAACACACACACCCACACCCACACCCACGCAAGCGCTCCTGCCTTCCTAGGGCTTAGAGTCTAAGAGAAGACAGATGACGACTACTTAAGTACTAAGTGCAGGAGTAGTGTCTGGACAGGGTGGCTTCCACTGGACACCCAGCATGGCACCATGTTGTGGCCCATCACGGGGTAGATACTTCTAAAGAGTTTGCAATTTCAGATGAATTTCTCATGAATGGAAACACAAGTAATAAGTTAGTGAAGGATGACAGATGTTCAGCTTCTCTGTGAGAAGTCACCAGCCAATCTGAACTTGCCACCACAGAGGCCACTGCAGCCCACCTGAACTGGCGTGTGCTAAGTGTAAAATACATGCTGGATTTTGAACACATGGTGGGGGAAAAAAGGTAACATGTTAAAAGGATATTCTTTGGCTTTATAAAATATTAAGTATAATGCTATCAGACAGTTATTTCACCTGCTTCTTTTATTTTTCTCTTACTATGGCTTCTGTTGGTAAGCCCTGAGCTACACCTCTCCTTCTGGTCCAGAACAGACAACGCAGCAAGTTTGCCTTTTGGCTTTCATCTCCCCTTCTCAGCCCCACCACAGAATCTCTGTGTGAGTCTGCCCTTTCGGCTGGCCAGCAAAACTCCTCTTTCTTTTCTGGGGACTGACGTGCCCCTGCCTTGTGCCTTGGTACACACAGGTGACCTAGCCTTGGCTAATCACTGTGCTCCATTCTGCCACATCCTGCTGGGAATGTGACCAAAGCTGGGCGAACAAGAGACAACCCCATGACTTTTCCCGGAACTACTGGCAAGGAGTTTTGTCCTTTCTAGTGAGGCTGATAAGCTGGGACTCAAGGCCATGACTGAAAGTTCTGCTCAGCCCATGCACCAGGGCCAGTTGTCGTTTTTCCCCAGACCACTCAGGCGTTTCAGCCAACGCAAGCTCATTTCTTGTTTAAAGCATTTTGAACTGGGTGCCTGGAAGTCAGGATGGGCTAGAGTTCAAAGAGGAGTGGGAAGGCCCTCAGTGAAGATGGCAGGGTATGTGGCCAATTCTTGTGGTGGTCCAGAAGGTGTTACAAATAAAAGCCAAGCTTCCTTTGAGGCAGGACCACCTAAAAGCAAACAGCCTCACCATGGAGGCCTTTCTCTATGTAGATAGTAATCCAAGAAGACACAGCACTATGTTCTCTGTCCAGGTTAAAGTCAAAAGGAAAGCAAATCTGGAAATGAAGCAGGGCCAACCCTGAGGTCCTCATCATCTTATAACACTGGCAATAAGGACCTTCTGGCCAGCTGCCTGGGAACAGGTTAGTTCAGCCCCTCTGGGTTCTTATTTAAGTTGCCTAGAGGCAAGGCCTGGTGGAAGCACAAGGCTGTAGGCTGGGGAAATCCCCAGCTCTGTTGCTAGGCGTCTGAGGTCCAGCCTTCAGGACCAGAACTAGCCTCCATGTGTGATTTTCAGTTACTAAGCACCAAACTGATTTGGCCAAATCTAAATATTAGACAGACAACCTCTTAAATTTTAAAGGTACCTTTATTGCCAGAGAATGACTTAGTCTAGAAAGCAAATGCCTGTGATGTCTCAGTCTCTTAGGGAATCAATCAGGAGGCCCATAAATCCACACCAGAAATAAATGAGCTGTAAAGGGCAGCTCCAGAAATTCTTCCCGCAGGGTGGGAGTGTGGAGGCCATGCGGCTCCCTAAACCAGTCTCATCTCCAGCAAGTCACCCAGTGCCAGCTGTCTCTGAGGAAGACGCGATGGGTGTAGAGACTTGATCGTCTCTCAGTACTCCTCCTTTTCCAAATGGCTACTTCTGCCAGGTTGTCCTTTTCCTTTTCTTCTACTGGTGTGTGAATGGACTGGACTTGAAAAGACCCAATATTTCCTATGAGTTCCAGATCTGCACATGGATGAGGTAACGGGACAATGAAGGGCTGGGAACTTGATGTTCAATAGAAGATTATTTTAAAATGCTTAATTTAGGAAATTGAAGCACACATGCCTAGAAGCACATAAAACCTGAGGGCCAGTGATCTCTGCCTCCTCCTCACTTTCCTTGACAAGCTCCTCTCTGTCCTCTCACCTTTTGTTTGCTCAAAATGTGAGAATCTTAGTGAATGAATAATTGTGATATTCTAAGACAGTGTGGTTAATCTTATGGCCTGTGTTGTTTTTTCTTTTAAGACAAAAGATGTTAATGTAGAGTTATTTTTTCTAAATTAAAGCCTTGGTATTCAAGCTTAATTGCAGTGTTGGTACTTCCTGATAAATGAGTTCTGGGTCGCATCTGGCACTTGGTTTCTAAAACATTTGCCATCACTGTTAAGATATGCGTGGTCTTCATCCAGTTGCCTGGCATGTAACTCCTAAGATCTGTGAACTCTCTATAAGTCATTGTCTTCTATGTTACTAAGTTAAATGATGGCTGCCACTTGGAAGATCAAGCCATGATCAGAAAGTTGGGACTTTTGGCCCTACGTCCAACCTCCAAAGAGGGGAGAGGGGCTGAAGGGTGAATTGATCACTAATCATCACTAATTTAACCAACTCATGCCCATGCAATGAAACTTCCCTAAACACTCAGAAAGACTGGGCTCTAGAAATTTTGAATAACTGACTATGTGAAGTTCTGGAGGGTGACAGCTCAGAAAATGATGGAAACCCCACTCTTCCCACATCCCTCACCCCACGCATCTTGTCACTAGTTTCCTGCATGATATTCTTTATAATAAACTTGTAGATATACAGTGGTTTCCCAAGTTCTGGGAGCAGCTCAAAATCAGTTGTACCTGAGGAAGGGGTTATGGAAAGCCCAATCTATAGACTGATGGGCACATGGAACTGGAGGACATTGGATTAGAATTGAATTCGAGGGCACCCAGTTGGTGTCTACCAGAGAACTGATTGGTATGTGGGGAAAAACTCACACCTTTGGTACAGAAGTCTGCTAAGTTGATATCTGAGCAAGTATAGGAGATACTGAGTCTGTCTTTTCTCTCAATATTCTTATAAGTTATTTTACTGTTTGTAAGAAGAGTGCCATATTACACGGTCCCTACCAGTAAATCAATCAACTACTACTAATCCAATCTAATACTCAACAGAAACACCAGCCATATGGCTCCAGATGGGTATGTAAGATGCTAATAACAATTTCCACATGGCATTTTCCTGCAGTATTTTCAAAGGTAACTTTTACAATATAAAAGGTTTTTAAAGACTTTGAAACCTTGGCCCCATGTAAGATGACATGCCAAGAATGACAACCATCATGGGCGGTGGGGAGCAACAACCATACTTTTGCCTTCCTATTGGGAAGGAACTCTTCCAAAGTTCTTATTTCAAGTGTTTTCTACTGATCTCCAAGCCTGAGAACTAAAGGGCCAGGTTGCTCAATATTTTAGGATGATTCTGCCCATTCAGATTATAGAAATAAGTATTATAATATCTCATGAAAATCAACTTATTTTGATCTTGTGGCTGGAGTATTTTGTTTAAGGAAGGTCCTATTTCCAATGTATGGTGAAATACTCTTGGGATTTTTGGGCTGGTAACCACTGGAAAGTACTGGGCTCTCTTCAATGGAAAAGGCTAGAGCTAGTTGGAGGCTGAGCCAACATAGAAGTATAGTTAAGAGCTGGAAAGAAGCTGTCCAGAAACTCACAAGAGGGTTATTCCATACAGTATATGCTCAAACATGGACATACCAGACTTTCACCTATGTGACACTATAAATTCCACTTTGGTGAAAGCCATGTCCATGAGATTACTTACTACTCACAATCAAGAATCCTGGCACATATAGATAGACTTATACTATTAATTATTACAGAATGAACACAAGTGCTTAACTATATTAACTGCTTTTAACTCAACCATTTCATCTTATTTTCACAACTCCATAAGGTAGTTACTATTACGTTTCACACTCTGGCAAGAGTCTGAAGTTCAGAGCATCTAAATACTTTCCCAGGGTCACAGAGCCACTAGCTCTGTCAAGTCCATGTTTATAACCATTTCAGGTCAGACCAGGGAAAAGAGCAATGTAAAAACGTTTAGTTTTATTACACTGATACTATTTGTGTACACTGGAAGAATTTGGACATCATTTCAGATGGAATCTGGAACCCCAAGTACACAGATATAGATATATACTGTAGCCTCAGAAAAATTTAATTTAGAGACCTGCTGATGTATCAGTAACATGCCAGAGCCTGGTATTTTCATAGCTTCATAATGTTATACTAGTTATAAATATACTGGTCTATTTACTTAAGCAGATATCGACCAATAAGTCTGGGCTTGGTGGTACACACTGTAATCCCCGTGCTGGGGAGGCTAAAGCAGGAGGATCACTACAAGTTTAAGCTGCATAATGAGACCCTGTACAAAATAAAGGTACCTGACAATGGGCATGCAACACTGCTCTCATCATTTCCCCATAAATATTCATGATAGCACTGTGGAGGGGCATCACTATCCCTATCCTGCTCTAAGGGTAAGGATTATCCTTATAATCCTGATAGGTTAAGGATTACTTGAGGTCTCAGTAAGTCACAGATGCCAGGATTTGAATCCTGGCTTGTTCTTTGTTGGTCGGTGATCATGACTTCTTGGCCTTATTGAGATGCCCCTCTGCTTCTGTAGACATTTTGAGTGGCCATTGTATGAGTTCACCACTGTTAAGAAATACACATTCCAGGGTCCCTCATTGGACCAGAGACTTTCTGCATGTTACAGCCACACGTTATACTTAATTTCTACATGTGACTTGGAAAGATTTTCAGGGATTTTACAGGCAAAAATTAAAACTACATAAAGATAATGTAATACAATCCCACAGAAAGGGCATATATATATATAAAATACCAAAGAGCTTATTATAAAATTTCCATAGGAAAGAAGTCTGCAAAGATCCATACCAAACATTAATGGTGATTATCTCTAGGAAGTAAAATTAATTAAGGGTAATAACTTCACCTTTACATTTCTGTACTATCTCTCTATTTTAAGAGCATCATGTTTACATGTACACTCAATTTGTATCACTCAAACTAGTAATTCCAGAGTATAGCCAAAGCCCTTATTTCTAGGGTTTGGATCCTAATAACATCAGTTTCTTAAATATCTGCATTTTTTTTTTCACATATCCAATCTCAGGAAAATTCAGTAAGTTACTGTACATTTATATAATTGAATATTATGCAATCACTAGTGATGTACATTCTACATATGCAAGTTTTGAAAAAAGCAGGTGTGAAGAGTAAAAAACTATTTTTGTGGGGAAATTATATGCATAGAAAGCAAGTATCTATGGGTACACACCAAACCAGTTTAAGAGCATTAATCTTTGGGTGGTAGGCTTATGGAGATTTTACTTTCTTCTTAGCTTTTTGTATTTGAAGATCATTTAAAGGTAGGCGTGGGTTACTTGCATAACAAGAAAAGCAAAAAAAAAAATCACTTCCATTTAGCGTTAAAAAGAACTCTGGTGGTTCATTTTTTAGACTACTCAAAGTCTTATATATCATTCCATGTGCATGGGTTAAAACAAAGGTGGGATACACTGACTCTGGTGGGAAGGGATGTTCTTGGGCAAATGAGTCACAGGAAACATGAAATCAAGACCAAGGCATGGCTTGCTACATTTTAACAAACTGAAAGCTCAACTCCCAGAGAACAAGAGATCTGGGTCAGGAAAGGATTAGATAGATGATATATTCTGTCTGAAAGCCAGGGATGAGGCAGGGCATTTTGAATAAAGGAAGAAAACAAAAATAAAAAGAATATTAAGTAAGGTAAGTCCACCAGTTAAATAATCTCAAGGAGGTAGTTTATAGCTTGAGATCAGGCTACTGTGAAATTTTACTTGGGTTTTAGCCACTGGGTCAGGGCATGGAGATTTTAAGATCACTTAATTCAAAGTCACAAGCTTCGAGCCTTGTCCAACCTTTACTGTAAAATTTATAATATGTACTCAAGGTATGCATTTTTCTCATTATTGTCTGAGGAACCTATGATCCCTCCTGGTCCCCTGCTACGTAAAACACTTACTTATGGATGAAAACCTAGGGGTAACACTTCAAGCCATAGGGACAAGCCAGGAATTCTTGAATAGAATTTCAATAGTGCAAGAGATATGACATCAAGCTAAAAAATTCTCCACAACAAAATAAACACTCAAGAGTGAAGAGAACCTACAGAATAGGGAAAACTTTTTTGCCAGCTATTCTTCTGATACTGGACTGATATCTAGAATATACATATAACTGAACCCCTCCCCACCCCCAATGACTCAATCAAGAAATGGACAAATGAACTGAGATAATTTTCAAAAGTATAAATGACCAATGAATACATGGAAAAATGTTCACCATCTTTAGTCAATAGGGAAATACAAATCAAAACTGAGACTGTATCTTACTCCCATTGTGTCATCAAGAGCATAAAAAAGTAACAAATAGTGGTAAGGATGTGGAGGAAAATGAGCTGGCCTACACTGATGGAAAGTAAACTAGTACAACTTCTGGGCAAATCAGTATGGAGATGCTTCAAGAAACTAAAACTAGAAATTCTCCTTGATATAGTCATACCTCTCCTTGGGCATACTCCTGAGTGAACATTACAGTAAGACACCCAGAGTAGATTCCCACCAATAGGTGAATAAAGAAAATGTTGCTATACACACACCATGGAATTTTATTCAGCTATAAAGAAGAAATAAATTGTGTCATCTGCAGGATAATGGGTGGGTCTTGAGACTAGAATGTCAAGTGAAGTAAGTCAGACAAAGAAAATAAGATTATCACACGGTTGAGAAATCCAAAATACAAATTAAGAATAAAGCAAGAGATGAGAGGAAACAGAAAGGCAGACTTTTTGGGGACAGGGAAGGGTTAAGGAAAGAGGGAGTATAAGAAAACTGGAAATAATCAAGATATGTGTATGTACTGATTTTCCCAAATGAATTTAACTATTATATGCTGCAAATATACAATAAAAAGCCCCCCCCCCAGCTCACATGTTCAGAGGTGAGGCTTTTGGAAATTGATCAGACTATGGAGTACTAACCTCATCAACTGATGAACCCATTGATGAATTTGCTGTGATTTGGGGTTTTTGTAAGGGGAATGTTACAATATAGGAGACATTTTATAAGATTTTTATAATGAATCACCCAAAGATTTATATACAAAGAGTGTAGGAAATCTGTCCACGTGCTAAAGACCAAAGAATCCAGCTGAAAACCTGGAGCTCGTAACAATGCCACAAATCCAACTGAAGGCCTCCAGCCCATGGCAATGTCTCATGCAGCCTGCTTCATGGACCTGCACTGGGAAAACCCAAAGGTCAGTGATGAAAGCTAGAAAGTCTATGCCAGAGGGACAGAGTATCTATGTCAGCAAGCTGAGGGCTCTGCACTCAAGAACGAGAGCTCCTTGCAAAAGTGCCACAGCCATCCTCAGCAACAGTGAGGTCCTGAGCTCTTCCAAGCATAAGAAAAGCTATTCCCATCAGGAAAGCCAATGCAAGAAGCTTCTCCAAGAGACGGAGCTGTGTGCCATCTTCTCCTCTGGAAAGAAAGGCATCCAGAAAGTGGTGCTCAAAGTGAGGACCAGAGCTCCCCCAAAGTGAACTGCAGCTATTCTCAGTGACATCAGGGTCCTGCGCTCCTCCTCTGACAAGAATAGCCAAGCTCATCAGGAAAGGCAGCATGACAACAAGGTCATCCAGCAGAACAGCCCAAGAGAACCAGCAACTTCCAACAGCTCCACCAGCTTCTCCAGACAGTTTCCCCAGCAGCCTCCTATCAGCTTCTCTGCCTCTTATGCTGCTGGCAACAACCCTCCCACACCCAGCACCATGCTGGTTCAGATCAGCAGTTGGCAATCCACTGCAGTGCTCAGTGCTGAGCAGTTGACCGGCAGTGGGCCTGGGCTGCAGGAAGTACGCAAGTGGAGCCATGCCTCGGAGGACGCACCTGTCCCCAGCCTCTTCCTCTATATGGCTCTTCTCTTTTCCCAGCTGCCATGGACACAGGAGCTTTCCTCTGCCATGTTCCCCTTGCTATGATGTTTTCGCCCAGAGCCGATGGGTAGAAAGTTCTAAGACCATGAGGCAAATTAAACCCTTCCTTTGTCAGTGACAGATGACTAGCAGAAGACCTTTACTTGAGTCTCCTTATGCTTGGCTTTGTATCACACCAGCATCTCCCTGACTGCCAAAACCAATGGCTACTCCTTAGCTACAACTCCCCCTGGCCTATCTGACTGTTATCCCACCCATTCTTGGTGTTCTAGAAATCTGTCTAATTACTTTCTGCAAAATTACTCTCATTTTCAGTAATTAAAAGAATTATTTACTCATTCATTTATTTAGTTATTTGGGACAGGGTCTCATTACACAGCTTGGACTCATAGTGATCCTCCTGTCTCAGCCTTCCCAGTGCTAGGATTACATGCATGCACCACCACGCCCAATTTTGGTGGCTGGCCCAGCATGCCTAGACTTCTGGAGCTGGCATGGCATGTGACAGCAGGGATGGAACTTGGGCCCTTATGCTTGCCAGGCAGACACTGCCAAGCTATCTCTCCAGCCCCATTTTCAGTAATTTAAAGGATTTTTTTTTTTTTTCACAGCATCTCTAGGGACAAGAGACCATATGTGCAGGAAGTATCCCTCTATACTTAATGTTAACTTAGCAGCAAGGCATGTTGACCACTAATATAGTGCTAGGCACTATATGCTCAGTAAGTAAACCTATGTATTAGAGGCAGTGCTTTCTTCTGTATGAGATAATTGCTGAAGCACTAATATCTTTCCTATTTAAGTTTACCCCAATAACTGAATATTGATCGTTAAAAGCATAGACCTCCTAAAACCAATTATAGATTAATTCTGTATCTATGGCAAATTAAGAGTAAGTGGATAAGCAGTTTCAGAGCAAGACTTGATTAATAAATTAAATCGACCTAACGTTGCTCAAAGGAAATCAGGGCAAATGAGTAATATTTTTGATAATGAGAGATGCGGTAATGACCTGTGCATCTGTGAGTCACAGTGGTCTCTACATCAGAGCGATGTGGGACCTGAAACACCCTTTACAGTGCTAAAGCTTCACTGTCTCATCTGAAGCCCACATTTGATATGCTTTTATAGAACATACAAGAGGGGTTAAATGTGCTCACATTATCTGATTTTTAATGTGTTGTTTTCTCAAGATTACTGCTAACCTTAAATATTGCCCATGAACTGGAATTGGAGAATTCTCCTCAGACATCTACATTTCCAATTTAAAGGCAGACCAAGTCTTTAAAGCATTCTCAGTGATAGGCAGTTTGCAGCTCGCACTCCAATTCCGGCGCTCACTGATCTCCTAGGAGGCTGTCAGGAAGCCCCCACTGTAGCTCTCATATTTAGTATCTTCCTTTCTGAGTCCTCATTTTTAGTCTTAAGATTTTATCCAGCTTTTTTACAAGTGGGATGAAGCAGGGGTTGGCAAACCTCTTCTGTAAATAGCAAGGTGACTCTTTTACACCACCCAAGACATGCAGGTAGCTCTGTTGTAGCTACTAACTCCGTTTCAGTAGCCAGAGAACATTCACAGGGAGGATAGCAGTGATGGGCTGGATGGGTGCCAATCAAACTTTATTTACAAAGTAGGCTGTGGGCCAGATTCAGTCCATGGAGCAGTTTTATGGACTCCTGGGAAAAACTCTTCCTGCAATTTACTTACATTTTTATGAAAGGATAGCTATATTGCTATATCCAAAATTTTATCATGTGAGAAAACCATCTTTTCAGGGAATGGTATTACAGGTCTCTGTAGTACTTAGCTTTTTTCTGTGAGGACTAGAAACATGCACTAAAAATAAAAGCAATTTTGAGCTATTCATGTGAATAGTAGGACCTAATCCCATATGTAGAAAAGAATGAAGACATTCCTTTTTATGTCCTCAGCCACTTAGAGCTACAAAGATAGTTTACAGGTACAATGAAGAGCTGCAAAGTTTCTTACTATATGGGTTTAACAGATCTATTTTAAAGTGGCTTTTAACTCTTTCATTACCAGCACCGAAACGTTTTTCAGGAATTTTTTTCCCCCCACTGGGTTGTTTTTGATATAATCAAGATAATGCCTAGGTCTTAACCAGTATGGCTCACAGTGGCAGCTTTCAGAATGCAGTTGCCAAAATGGCTTGCAGCATAGAGCTAGTGCACTCAATTTCAGCAGATGAGGCTGTGCTTAATTAGGAGTTGGTCTCCAAAGAAATTGGTCCTGGTGGCCAGAGTCTCAAACTATGCCCTGGTCCAGGAGCATGACAAATGGAACACTCTGGAGACTCAACCCCAACAATCAGCTGGAGGAATTCCCCTTCGCATACAAAGTATTGCTTTTAAAAAATACAAAACATAGGACGATGGCATCTGCATGTGTTGTCATGCTGGGAACATCTAACATCACAAATGACTGGAAAGCCAAAGGTACTGTCTTCCTGCTTGCTCTGCTGTCACTTGTTTTGGAGGCTGAAGATTCCAGGTTAAGGCACAGTTAGGAGCAACTTACAAGGGGCCAGTTAGTGAAGTCAGGTGCTACATGCCAATAATCTCAGCACTTTGGAAGGCTGAGGAAGAAAGACTGCAAGTTCAGTACCACCCAGGCAACTTAGTAAAATCTTGTCTCTTTAAAAAAAAAAAGAAAGAAAAAAATTAAGGGAAAGATCCTGCATTGAACTCCCAGTATTGTTAAAAAAGAAAAAAGAGCCAAGCCTGGGGAGGTTATCAGCTGGAATCCAGACAAAGCACCAGTGAGAAGACAGCTGTTCGGGTTCCAGATCTCCACCAGGTTCCTCCTGAGGACTCATTAGAGCACCAAGCCAAGTGCAGGCACAGGAGGAAACTACTTAAAGTTGGGTACAATAAACACGGGATGGATGGCAAGAGCAGGACTGCCCTGAGCCCACCACTGTAGTGTCAGGAGCCCTGACTGCTCCCACCAGGCAGACTGAAAAACCTTTGTAATTCATGAGGCACCCAGTGGAGTTGCCTCCTTGGCAAGGCAAAATTAGTCCTAGAATACTTATGGTAAAATACACCAGAAACATCAAACTCAGTCCAAGAAAGCTAGCTGCATCTCAGATAATGAATACTTAACAGAAATACAAGTTGTTCAGAAACCAACAATGACTAGTACTACGTTAAAGATTACTAGAGGCTTTTAACATGGTTATAAAAATATGACCCATATTTAGGAGAAAAAAAAAAATCAACCAATTGACACCAATTCAGAAATACAATGTTAGACTCAATACACAAAACCAGGAAAAATTAAAGTACCTATATTCCATATTTTGAAACATTAAGTAGACACAGGATGATATAAACATATGGAATTGAGAAGTTGACTAACTCAAAATATAACATACAAACACAGCACAATCAAATGGCTCAAAACCACTGTTCAAGGGATAATTTAAAGGGACAAAATAATTGACAAAATTTTATTACAAATAAAGCAAAAAACAAAAGCCAGGCACGGTGGCACATGCTCATAATTCCAGCACTCAGGTCGCTGAGTCAGGAAGACTACTGTGAGTTCAAAGCCAGCCTGGGCTACAAAGTGAGTGCAAGACCAACCTGGACTGCATAGTGAAACCCTGTCTCAATAAAGACAAAAACCCCAACCAACAAACCAACCAAACAAATAAACAAAGAGAACAACAGCATATTTATCATTTGTGACAATGTAGTCTGAAGATGGGAGAGCAACTGCTTTCAAGTAATGAAGGAAAACAATCTGTCAAACCTGAATTCCACACATAGCAAAACTATCACCCAGAATCCAAAGGTAAAATGGAAACTTTCATAGTGTCCAAAACTGAAAGATCCTCATCAGTAGATCTAACTATCTAAGGGTTAAAGGAAGCCCTTCAGCAGAAGGAAATGATGCAGACGGAAATATGCATTTACACAAAAGAATGAAAAGCATCAGAAGTGGCAACCATGACAGTAGATATTTGAGTCTTTTCCCTCTTGAATGCAAATCTCCTTAAATAATAATGCAAAGGGCAGGAGTGGAAACATACTTCCACAGGCAGTAGGTATTAAGAAATGAGCACAAAGTCATTTATTACTGCATTGTATACAGGGAAGGCAAAAACCACCTAAATGACTGTTGCCTGCTACAAGGGAACAGCTGCACAAACTACTGTGTGTTACATACTCAGATTAGTGTTCTAGGAATAAAATGCACCTTTGCTCCACATAGGGTCAAAACTGTCTTTAGCACAGCATCCTAGCACTGAACCATGAAAGAACCAGCAGTCAAGTAAAGTCCAGAGGGGTTGGCAGACCCCTGGGATCAGAACAGAATTTTGTGAATGAGTGACGGGTGAGAAGAAGGAGGGAGAAATGGAATGTCAGGACTGATGAACATTTCTCCACTGGGTCTCCATCTCCCTGTAGTTAGGTGATGCCAAGTTTTCAGAAGAAAAACTGAAATATACCTGATGGTTGAGTGTTTTACTTAAGGAAAAGTAGATCCTCTAACATATCTTTAAGATGAAAACTCTTTTGTATTTAAAGAAAAAAAAAATCAATGTAGGGCCGGTAAGGTAGCTCGGTGGCCTAAAACGCCCGCTTATGCAAGCTTAGACGAGTGTGCAGGGACCATGATTTAATCCTTGGCACACATGCTGTGCCAGCATCACCCCCAGGGTGGGCTGAGCAGGCAACCAAAAAAGAAAAGAAGTAGAACATGATGGCAATTCTCGAATACCTGGAGAATTCATGAGCATAGCATTTCCTGTCATGCTGCTCTCAGGAGATGTGTGGGACAGTCCCCTGGCCTAACGGTAAAGGAGGCCCTTGGTTTCCACTGGTGGCACTACTGTTCTGGGAAGGGGAAGTTTCCTCAAGCAATCCGGACTGTTCAAACAACTGTGGGAAATCTTACATGGGTCCTATTTCATAGTTCCTCCAAAAGGTAAATACAGGGTTAAACAAAGAGGTGGGAGAATCACCCTAACACAAGCACAAGCACAACGATCCTCCATTATTCTAATTGTTTTTCCTAATGACTTTCAGAGAAACATCCTGGAACCATTTCTGGGGAACAAGATGTAAAATATCCTACCCACACAGAAAAGCCAGTTTAACCCCTCTGTCATGACAGTGTTACCAACCGACCTAGCTGGCTAGGAGAAAACTAGGGCTGGGAGAACAGAACAGAGATCTTGGGCAGGGAATAACATCGCACTGAGACACATACGAGCGCTAAGATGAGAATTCAACTTTCTTACAAGCAGCACCAAACAAGGAAGAGAAACCTCTCCAAGCTATGCTAGAGCCCCACCAGGGAGCCGTTTTCCACAGACAGGCCAGAGAGGAGGCAGGAGCAGCCAGGCTGGGCCCGGGGGCTGCTGAGGCTACCAACTCTGGAGGTATGGCCTGAGCAGGACTCCAAGACCCCTCAATGGGGGTAAAAGCAGGCTCTTCTCTTTTTTATGTCTGTTGAGCAAAACAATTGGGCCATCAAGTTAGAAAAAGCGCAGCTCTTTGGAAGGAGCCAAATTCTTTCACTTGCATTCTGTAATTTTATGACTCCCCAGATCCTGACACATGAGTTTAACTCTGTTACACTCATATGGGCAACATTTTGATAGAGATCATGGCTCCGGAGCCTGTCACTTATCCATGAAAAGTTCAGAACAAGGTCTTTTCTTCTTACTGTTTTCCTATTTCATCATGAGCTACACTTCTTTTGAGGTTCAGAAGAAAAATCTAACAGAAAGGCTTCAGGCTATGACTACTGAGGAACACATATGAAATCAGGTTTATTTTTCAAATGCTCATAAAAGGATACTGAAACTAAACTAGGTAAAGACACGGAAAAAATGGGAGCTGAACAGTAGTATTCACACAGCTCCGAAAATACATAAAACTTGCTAAAACTGAAACCAATTAATATGTATAGAAAGGGCCGGGGAGATGGCTCAGTGCTTCCTTGTTAAGCAGAAGGGCCTGAGTTCAATCCCCAGTCTGCAAAAAAAAAAAAAAAAAAGTATAGAAAGAAAAAAAAAATTAACAAGCTTTAAAAATGCTACTATATTGTGTAGGAAAGGGACAATGACAATAACCCTTACGGAAGGTAAGATCAATAACAAACTATAAAGTTAATTTTTACTTTTGAGACAGGGTCTCGATAAGTTGCTTAGGCTGAACTTGAACTTGTGATTTTCCTACCTCAGCTTCCCAGAATGCTGAGAGAATGGGCATGTGAAAACTGTGGCAACATGCCTAGATGTGAACTTGAATTTAGCTCATGTGGAGTGAATTAATGCCAGTGGGCAATAAGCAGCTGAAGATGTAAAGCTTACTGGCCCCTGTTGACAGCCACTACCGTTTTAGAAAGCTTATTTCCAGACCCATTTATCTCTTCATTATCTCTACCCTACGCATCTCACAATAGTGCTAGGCAGTAGACACTATTCAACAGATACTTGCCAACTGAGAGACTAAGAGAACTAAGGACATTGAAAGGACTATGAACCTGGCAGTTGAGTGAACAGTTTCCTCTCCAGGCTGCACTTAGCTCCAGAAGCACAGAGGGTGGAGGAGAAGCAGTCTTTACTGCTAAACACTGTCTGCCTTATCTCATTCCCTCCACTGCCTCTACACTGTGGCTCACAGGTGAGTTCTGGTCTGCGAACCTACTTAGTCCACAGATGGGCTGACCCTGTCTAAGAATTCATCTGCAGGGTTAACTTCATTTGCAGAGTTAACTTCTGGGACTGAATCCTTACAAATGAATGAACACAAATCAGTTGAGTTTTACTGATCTGAAAATATTAAAAATGTTCACTTACACTTCCCATCTCTGGTCAAGACTGACTAGGATTTGGCAAACACAAAATTACCAAAACATTTTACCAGATCTCACTTTAGAACACGAAGTAGGGAAAATACACCTCAAGAGTCACCACAAACTCCTAAGCAAAAATCAAAGAACACCTGAAGTGTCCCAATTTGTGCCTTCCCTGGCAGGCCAAACCCAGAAATTCTTTCCCAGTTCCAAGTCGGCCCTGGCTCCCTTTGCCCACTGCTCAAGCTCTTTCCTTGGGTTCCAAAGGGTTTGGCCCTCAAACTGCCTGGAGTTGTAAAAGGGATGAAAAAATTTCTTTCTGTCCCTGCTCCATTACCACACTGTTTATGAATGAACAGCACCCTTGTCAAAGCACTCGGGACACCCTTGCACTAGGACCTAAGCAAAGAACACTGACTTTATGGTGAGCTAATGCCTTGCCTGCAGGCGAAACAGAGGTCAAGCAAAGCCTTGTACTCCGTCCTCATCTTCTCTTTCAGCCAACTACGCATGACTTGCTGCAGGGAAAATTGGGCAAGAGGGTCAATAAAATAAAACCATGGGCTTCTACACAGGCTTGTCAACTGTTACTGTGGACAGGGCAGCATGTCATAGGTCAAAGTGCTGAGAAGATAGGGAAGGGCCACAGTTATCCCAGGATTTCCTAAAGACAGCCGAAGCCTGTGCAGGTCACAGCCTCCAAAAAAAGGGTTTGAATCAATCTGCTAATTACATCAAAAAGGAGCCAAATAGGAAAGGCCAGCCCTGACCTCCCTGGCACAGGCAGCCACTGGCATTTTATCACTTTGCTTTCAGCCAACAAAACCAATCAGCAAGATTATTACAACGACAGAGAGACTGTAGACAGAAACACACTCCAGCATGGGTTCTTCCATACATGAGAAAGCCATCCAAAAGGGAAAGCATTTAAATTTCAAGCAAGCTGTTATTTAAACTGCAATTTTCTTGTTCTAATTGTACTGGCATTTTGGACTACTTTCTTGCACGTGATAATTTGGTCCCTGTTATAATAACCGAAATTACTTTCAAACAAATGCATTAAAGTCCTGGTTTTGAACTTGAATACACACTGGAAACGAGTGGGACATTTATACAAAATCCTGATGGCCCATGACATGGCTTTTGTTGTACGGATGTGGCCCAGGGTACCAGAATTTCTGAAAGCTACACATGGGTCTGAGGGTCTTGAAGCTTTAGCACTACTACAGTTGGGAGTCAGGCTCCCAGGTGATGGATAAATATAGGGACCCAGGCTCACCTTCACAAAGAA
The DNA here is from genome assembly GCA_004027165.1 of Ctenomys sociabilis. NCBI lineage: Eukaryota > Metazoa > Chordata > Mammalia > Rodentia > Ctenomyidae > Ctenomys > Ctenomys sociabilis. Next base: position 20,438 of record PVKA01025742.1, read on the forward strand.
AGCCCCAGTGTGGTGTGAAGCCCCAACAGTCATTCCAGGTAAATATGTGTTCTGTTCTGGTATCAAATTATTTTTAAAGGCAGAAAGCAATGGATGAGAAAGGAACAATGACGCTTTTGTGGGAGTAAGACAAGTCTGTATGCAGTGTCACAAAACTTCCTAGCATATTATAGGAACCAGTTTTGCTAGTTTTTAATTATATGACAAAGGGAAGCACTGACCCAGAGAGCAAAATTTTGGATGTAGCATGTACTAGTCCAAAGCTCCAGTGACTTTGTGATTTCTGGGAAAAATCTCCAGAAATTCCTACTCAAGAATACAGTGTCAAAATAGAAACACTACCATTTCCTGGTCTACATTTCACTTATCAAGAGGCTAAGGACCCAGAAGGCAGGGTCTGGGGTTGCAATCTACCATTACACTATTAAGCTGGATTTTCAAGGCCCTGGCTCTCAAGCTGGAGCATGCTCAGATTCACCTGGAATTAGTCAAGACTGCTACAACCTTCACATGGGGTCTGCAGTCCTATAGGTCGAGTTTGTATTTCTAAATAATTATCAGTTGACTTGGATCATCCTGGTCCTGAGACCTCACAGAACCCCATTTTAAAGGCTCCTTGAGCAACATGAAATGACTCTTTTATTCAGCTTTAGGCTTTATGATAAACAATTACTTTGACCGAAATAAGATACTGTGATCTCAGGGTTTTTGCTCAAAGGCATTCCCTGGGGGAGGAATACACAGGTAGGCTCCACTGACATGATTCATTTGCTCTTGAATAAATAGTATGCTTGGAGGAGACAGTGGAAGAGCAAGCTTGAGTTAAAAAAGACCCAAACATTCTTGTTCAAAAAAATGTTCTTGTTCAAAATTATTCACTGCAACTTTGTAATAGTACGTCTTAAAGACTTACCTGTTCAGAAGAGATGTATCTACAAGACATCTATGCAAAGGACTACCATACAGCCTCAAAAAAGACAAGAGCTCTCCTCTATATGGAAACCTGCAAAACTCACTCTGTTGCTCACCACACAAGTACAAAAAACCATCTAGTTGTACCTTTTCTAAGGAAAGGGAAAACTATTTTTATGTTTTTGAATTTATAAACATAATGGATTAATGACAAGAACCTAATGGAAATGGGGATCTATGGAAGGTACACGAGGGTGGGGGTGGGTGGGAACAAGCCAAAGAGCAAGACTTGAAAAGCATAACTTCCCATAAAAGCTTTTTTGCAATGTTTATCAAAATCAAAGGATGAAAGTGTATTTTAAAAAAGTAACGTTCAGGTAATATGAACAATTTTTCCTTTACATGTATGTTTTCAGTAAAACAAAGGGAAAAAAACCCCATAAACCCCCATAAAACTAAGCAAACAGGAGTAAAGTGATTGGGTAGGGACAGGCCAAAGTCAGTGACATGCGGAGCCCCAGAAATCAGATACCAAAGACTCTGTGCAGACAAAGGCTGCTCAGAGCAGTGCGTCCTAGCGCAGGCTGATGAGGGTGGGAGAAGGCAGGCTTCGGAGCACTCCATTACTACTCACACCGTCTCCTAATTAAGGCAATGAAGTTGCATTTCTCTGCAGCCCATACTTGTTAAGTGAAGTTCAACGTTTTTCACTTTGTGGCAGGCGCCTCCTAATTCTGTTTTTTTTTTTTGGCAGAACCTGGGATTGAACTCAGGCCTTTGTGTCTGCCAGGCAAGTGCTTATTTTACTGAGCTATCTCCCCAGACCCCCGAGCTTTGTTTTAATAAACAATCAACACAAATATCTAATTAAAGACTTCTAAAGTAAAAAAGATCCCAGATGAGACAAGAAATAGGATCTACTCCTTTTCTCCACAATTTAAACCTGCCTTCTATGTATCTCAAAATGAGGAAGGCTCTTTGGTTAGATATTGTGTAGAATACAAAACAAGGAGGATACAAGTCAGTCACAGTACCCGAAGGTTTTTATTATTTCCCTGTCTACTAAACCCATGTCCACCATACATTCTCTATCACACCATACTTGAAGTACCTCCCGGTTCAGACCGCTGTGTGTACATGAAGTGAAGACATGTTCATGTAACTTATTCTAGCACCTCGGAGTGGGACTGTCCTCATGCAACAAGGAAGGAAAACAGGTCAGCTAGCTTCTCTGCATAGACTCCCAGCTCCGGAGCTTAGTGGAGGATCTGCAGTAGCAGCAAGCAAGGCAACATGCCAGTCTGTACCGGCACTCCTGGGAGCTGGGGAGGAACAGCTCCAAGCTAGGCACCAGGACAACCAAAGGCAAAACTGTCCCTTGCTCAGCTTTTAAAACCAACTGTGTTCTATCTGAAGAAGGGGTCAGACAAGGAGAAAGCCTCTCATAGCAACCTTGGAGAACGAAACAGGAGTAAAACCCTATTCATGTGTCAGCAGGAAGTGCTGAAGAATGACCCAGGACACAGTATCAAGGACTGTCAGTGTTTTCTAGTCCTGGCTGTGGCTCTTAACTTTCTGTGTGACCTAAAGCAAGTAATTTCTCCTCTCAGGGCTCTACTGGTTTTTCACCAAATGAGGTGGTGCTACCTGGATTGTCACAGGCCTTTTTTAGCAGTCTGAACTCATCTCCAGGCTGCTTGATTCTGAGAGCTTACTCTGTAACTCAAAATTCCAATCTATGGGCAGGAATAAATTATGGTGATAACTGTCAGTGATTGTTTCCAATGAATGAATGTGTTGTAACCCAGCTCATGGACACAATGAGCTCATGGCCCAACCTCTGTGATGTTTGATTCCCGATTGTACAGCAGTCTCTGCGCAAGATGACATAATAGAAAAATAAATTCTCTATTGCAGCCTGGCTCTTATTTTTGGAGGCTGGGTAAGTAGAAATCACTGCCATTACAGGGTCGGGGGACAATCCCAAGGTTGCTGGGGATCTCAGTCTGGTGCAGTTGTGAACTGTCTTCATAATCTACTCAAGTTTAAAGGCCCCATCATGGCCAGCCAGGGTTTGGGGTTCTGATAAAAAACAAAACAGTCACTTTGTGCAGTGCAAATAAGAGGGCCTGACGTTCAAGCTCAGCCCAAGTAACTTAGTGAGACCATGTCTCGAAAAAGGAAAAAAAAAAAAAAAAAAAAAAGCAAGGGATACAGCTCAGTGCCAAGGTCCTGTCATGTCATCAAATTCCAATACTCCCTCCCACAAATGGGCAAGACTTATTGGCTTTATCTGTACCTTTCTATGTCTATCTGTATCCATCTCCCTTCCCCATAATGCATTGCTCTTAGCTCATTTGGCCCCCTGGGCAAGAAGCCTTTTGAGAGAGGCAGTGCCCTTTCCCCATCTGTCACAGTGGTAGAACCTCAGGCACTGGATGATCCACTCTGTATGACATTAAATAGGACAATGTGGAGGTTTTTTCCTATTTTAGGCTCTGAGGACAAACCTACTTTCCTTGACAAGACACAGGCTGATATGTTCATCAAACTTGTTTACACTGTCATTGGCTAATACCCAAGAAAGACACTTTTAAAAACAAGCAATTTCAGGTCTGAGGGGACAGCATTCCTTAATAAAGGTGAAAACTGGTGGTGTTTCACAAAGCTGCTTTTTGTTAAGATGCACTTGTTTTGACTTCTTACCTTCCCTCTCAGTAAAAGTATCCTAACAAAAATAATACAAGGGAGCCAGGTGTGGTAGTGTGCACCGTAATCCCAGAACTCTGGAAAGTTGAGTCAAGAGGATCAAATATCAAAGCTGCTTGGGCAACTGAGCAAGACCTTGCCTCAAAAGATAAAAAAGGCAAAGGATGTAGGTCAGTGCAAAGGCCCTAAGTTCAATCCTTGGCACTGCAAAACTATCAAAAGAAAAATAACAACGTGGAAGCTGGGGAGATAGCTCAGTGGTCTAAGTGCCTGCCGGGCACGTGCAAGGACCCAGCTTTGGTCCTGGGTACCACATGTCATGTCAGGACTGTGCTGTGCTGGCCACTAAAACCAGGTATGGTGGCGCATGCCTGTAATCCCAGGCTGGGGAGGCTGAGTCAGGAGGATCACTAGGATCCAAGTATTAAATATATAAAAAACAAAACAGACCAAAACAGTGTGGATTACACATCTCACATCTTATTTTCCTAGTGTAGAAGCAGAAATTTTACCTCAGGCTCAGTCAAGGATTCCAACACCACTGCATACGCCAAGCAAGCACTCCTAATCCTTCCAGGATAAGCAGCTCCACTATTAGTGAGGTGACCTCATGAAAACAATTACAGCTGATACATACTGATCTTCTGCTGCAAATAAGATCACTGTGCCAGAACACATGATTTCCACTTTCCTAAAATTCTAAGATGACAAACTTACGAAGTCAACTAGAAAACGGCAAAATGGAGATCCAAATCCCAGATCCTAGTGTGTGTGGCATGAAGGGTAAATGTGCAACCCCTGCTGCATGGACCTGCATTTCCAGTGCTTCTTCATTTACTTCAGAGACAGGGTCTTGCAAGGTTACTGCACTGCCCAGGCTGGCTTCAAACTTTCAATGCTCTTGCCCAGCCTCTTTGAATCTCATACCATGATTACAGGTGCGTATCACCAAACTCAGCGGCATTCATTTTTTAATACCTGATTTCTAACTACTGTGTGACATGCATCTTCAAGAGGGAGGAGAAAGCAAATTCCTTACTAGTAAGGAGAAACTAACTGTGAGATGTATCACTGTCTTATTAACAAAAGGAGGGGACCCAAGGCTGATTTGTATGTGAAGCTGGAAATGTATGTCTTAGGAAACGGGGAAAATACATATCCACACATGCATCGAACTAACAGGATCCATTCATTTGGTATGGGGTCTTGCTGCACAGCTCTGACTCCTAAGCATCCTCCTGTTTCAGCCTCCCCGGTGTTGGGATTATAGGCTATAGTGTGCGCCATCATGCCTAGTTTTGGTGGCCACCAGAGTGCACCTGGGTTCAGGGCTGGCACAGCATGCAGTACCAGGGATTGAACCTGGATCCTTGAGCTTGGAAGGCATGTGATTCGATGCTGAGCTATCTCTCCAGCTCAAACAACTAGATTTAAAATACCTGAGGGAAAAATTGGAATCTCTTCAACATTTCCTATCATCTTTCTCCTAAGAAATAATAATTATTTACACAGCACATAGACTGCATAGATATTATAAGTAATCCAGACAGGATGGAAAGTATAGTGCAGAGAGGATAGGTAAATACTAGGTCATGTTTTATAAGGAACTTGAGCATCTGCAGATCTGAGTATCTGGCAGAGGCCCTGGAACCATCCATTACATGTGGCTACCAAAGGAAGTTCGATTTTCCCAAAGCTTGGCAATCCTGGGAAGGAAGACATGGCGAGCACGATTCCAGCTCCAACTCTGGGGATTCCTACACAGCAGGAAGAACTCCTCATGAGCTGTTCCCATGTACCACCCCAAATGAGGAGGAAATTAAAGGCCCAAGGACTGCCAGGGGCCAATGTGGCTGAGCAGCAAAGGCACATACCACAGCTTGCTATGGGACAGGAACCTAGGGACAGATACACTGACACAGCCTGGACACAGTGCCAGACCCAAAGCCCAGGGGCCCTTGTCCCTGTCCTGCTACACATGGACTTCGAAAGACCACTATCCTGGCATGTAACTTGTCCCAAGACTTTTAATAAAGCCTTGCAGGGCTAAGAATAAGCATGTCCTCTGTCTTTTTTGTTGTCACTGTTCCTGACATAACATTTCTGAGGAACCTGCTTCTACATGAGAATGCGACCAAGTGTACACCACTGCACAGAAGGGAGCCAGAGTGTTTTCCAGCATTTCTTTCTGGACAGAGGGATGACAAACACATGCAGAAGGGAATAAAGAAAAATTTTCTCAGGTAAGTGGGCTTGTTGGCAAATGGGACCCCTGTACTCTATCAGGAGCTATTCCTATTGCCCAGTAAGTTTTCCTGTTCTTAACATGTGCTGCACCTTAGAATTCATTCTTTGACTTCAGGGGACATGAACTTGACTTGGTATGTTGACACCTAGATGTCATAGTTTTCTCTTAAAATGTAAGATTTTTTTTAAAAAAGTGAGCTAGAATTTTGGGAAGATGGTGGAGTGGGGAACAGCAAATCAACAGTTTCCCTAGGCTTTGATGCCTACACACTAGAAAACACTATTGTGAGGAAAAGAAGAAAGGGTGAAGTGGGTCACTGGGCTTACCAGGGACATAAAAAACTGAAGGACATAGGAGGGTGAAGAGAAAGACTTCAACAGAGAAGAAGCTGGTGGCAACCAGTACTCTCCCCAGAACCCTGACTCATTGCGTGGGAGGGGTGGCTTGAATCTGCATATGCAGTGACTACTGGTGACCACGAAGGCCTCCAAAGAAAAACATATCAGTGGAATAGAGCTGTGGATGCAGCAGACTGCAGTGGCTATTAAGCTATACAGGTTCAGACATCCCTCAGAGGAGAGTGATTAGTGGGGAGCTATCTTGGAGAGAGGCCTACTGAGCCTGGAACCCAACAGCAGCTGTGGATGGGTTAGATCTAGAGACTTCTGTAAGGCAGAACTGGGTTCAAGCCCACAGGAGGCACAGAGTGCTGCAGGCTGAACAAGTCAGCTTCTGATCTCATAGCCAGACAGCAGCCTGAACCTCACGGCAATAAAAGTGCAGGCTTGCCAAGATTACCCACAACCTGTGGTAAATCTGTGGCTGTCTCACAGGGAATAATCAGCACAGGCCCGGGCTCTGTCTGCCCACTCTGCTTATCAGTGACAACAGAAACATGCCCTGAGTAAGCATGGTCTTTTCTTTTCGTTTTTTCTTGATTGTTTGTTACTGTTTTTATGTGTGGACACAGTTTCTACTTTTTTGTTGTTATTCTGTTCTTGTTTTTTTTTCTGCCTTCTCCTTTTCTCTCCTGTCTACTTCACCAGTTTCCCAAAGTTCATGTAATTTTTCTTTGCTCCAGAATTGCTTCTAATTTCTTCTCTATTTCCCCTCCGCCCTTTTAAATTTTCTAACAGTAGGGTAAAACTGTCCTATTGAGGGAATATTTACTACATACAATTTTCTGGTTTTAAATTTTATTGCATAACTACAAATAGAGTTCCTATGGTTAAAGATAACAATAGCTGTCAGTTTGTCACTTCTTAGGTTGTATGTGATGATATTGTCACTGCTGATTGTGCCCCTTTAGTCAAGATGACGTAAGTGTTCAAATCAGTTGCACTTTTTGATATATCATGGCTGACACTGGGTTCATAAATACTATAAATACTATAGCTCAGTGCCAAAGAACCATGGGCTGGGCCAAATAGGCGGCAACTTCTTGTCCTCAATAAACTGAAGAAGATCTTACAACACCCGGAGGACATCTCGGAGAAGTCATTTCCTAAGGGTTCTAAATTCTACCAATAAAAATTCCTGCCACGAGCAATTTACAAACATCAAACAAGAAATTAAAATGAAAGGAAAAACAAGAGAAGACACTTAAGATGCAACCCCAGACTTCAGGCTCACCAATGGCAAACCCAGTAGAACAATTCAGAAGCCACCAGAGTGGACTCCCTGAAGCAGTAACAGTAAAAGTAACAAAGCAGATGAATGAAGTTCTGGAAAAATATCAAATCAAAAATGATTTCTCAGATAAATACAGAGATGATGATAATCATCAAAGACATTGCTAGTGACTCTACAGCAGGCACAGAAAAAAAAAATCCAGTTTAGGAAAATGACAGAAACCATGAATACCCAACATAGAAAAGAAATGGAATCTATGAAACAGATTCAAACTGATATTCAGAATAAAAACTCCAATGAAAGCAAACACAGCAAATGAGTCAATGTGAGAACAGAGTATAAGATATATAAGACAGGACTGAAGTTAGCAATCATGAAAAGAAAGATTTCTTAAAAATAGTCAGGGACCATGAAAAACCAACCCAACAGCTATTAGATGATACAAAGAAGAGTAACATAAATTTTTTTTGGACGTAGCACAAATGATGCAAAAAGTAATGGCAGAAAACGTCATAAGCAGGGAAAAAGAATTTGACATACAAACAGGTGTAGCATATAGAACCCCAATTAGCCATGATAAAAATAAAACAAAACCTACACCAAGGCATGTAATAGTCAAAAATCCAGAGATCCAGCACAAAAATAAAATATTAAAAGCTGTCACACAAAAGAAAAAAACTACCAGTAAAGGAAAGCCCATCAGAATCACAGCAAGTTCTCAACAGAAACCTTCAAATCAAGGAGAGTTTGAAGTAAAGTATTTCAAACCCTAAAAGAAAACACCAAAACACCAACAACAACACACAAAACAAAACTCTAATCCAGATAGATGTACCCTGCAAAAGTATGTTTCAAAATTGATTGAGAACTAAGATACTTCCATGACAAATGAGAAAAACCACCTGAAGAAATTCGTGATTATCAAACCAGGACTCTAAAATGTTCTGAAGGACATTCTAGAGAGCAATAACAATGACAATCCCATAACCCCAACAAAATAAATCCCCCAGGAAAGGCAAGTAATTAAACAAAGAGAGGAAAAAAGGGAACCGACAAAAAGAAAATAACATGACATGGATAATTCAATATCATGTCATGTTTGTAACAACCACCAAAGTAACCACTTTAGCTATCAGTTTACCAATCAAATGAAACATTAGTAGAATTGTTCAAGAAGCAAGATCCAACACATTAAACTCAAAAGAAATTCCTAGACTGAAAGTTTAAAGGATAGAAAACACTCTATGTGAAAAGAATACAGAAAAAAGCAGGGAAAACTATTCTATTTACAAATAAAGTGGATCTCAAAGTAAGATTAATTAAGAGAGACAAAGAAGGTCACTATAGCCTTATAAAGGATAGGATCCAAGAAGAAGAGGTAACAATCATAAATACAAACGCACCAAAGAACAAAGTGCCCAACTATATACAAAAATATTAATAAACATTTAAAAAAAACAAATAAGCACTAATATAATTGTAATACAGGACCTCAATATCCCACTGTCACAAATATACAGCTCAACTAGGCCAAAATAAATAAAAAAAATAAATCAACAAACAAGCAATGATCAGAATTCAACCAAACTTTTGAACATCAGAATTAGTACATGTTTAATGTTTCACCCCACAACATCAGAATACAGAATTCTTCTCAGTAGCATATGGAACTCTCCAAAATGGAACACCTACTAGCTGACAGAACACACTTAAGTAAATGCAAAGTAACTGAAATTATCCTATACATATTATTGGACCATACTGCAATGAAACTGGAAATCAATGGCAAAAGAAACCACAAAAACTTCATAATCATCTAGAAATTAAGTAACACCCTCCTAAATAACCAATGGATTATAGAAGAAATTAATGAAATGAAACAGCTTCTCAAGCCAATAAAATATACTGGAATTTACAGAGCTCAGTGAAAGCAGTCCTACGAAGGAAATTTATACTGGTGAATTCCTGTATCAGAAAAAACAAAGTGAGTTCAAATAAACAACTAAATTTGAACCTAAAACCTCCAGAAAAGGCTAAGCCAATCCCAAGCCTGGTAAAAGGCAAGCAACTGTAAAGATCAGAGCAAAAAAAATAATTCAATGGAGACCGAAAACACAAAGAATCAATACATCGAAGAGTTGATTATTTTTTTCCCCATAATTTTATTGAAAAGCAATAGCAATGAGAAAGTTTCAAATCAAATTAGAAGGACAGTTTTAATAACACATTGCATAATGTTTTCTTAGTGGTTATTTGTTGTACAAGATACAGACATGATATTCTGAAGAGCTGGTTCTTTAAAAGATTAAATAAAAATGACAGACCTTCACCAACCTTATTTAAAAAAGGAAAGAAAAACCTCAAATCCATGCAATAAGGGATGAAGAGTTAAACCACAACAGATCCTGCAGAAATTCGGAAGACCATCAAGTATGTACTTTGAGAACCTTTATTCTAATAAGATTCCTAGATACATAAGAATTAACAAGTTTAGTTAAGATACAAAAATATTAAAGCAGCATCAGTCAATAAATTGAAAATGTAATTAAAAACCTATCAAAAAAGAAGCCTATGCATTGATGGACTCACCACTTAATTCTACAAGAAGTTTAGAGAAGACCTAATGCTGTTCCTTCTCTAACACTATAATGAAACTGAAAGGGAAGCACTACTCTCAAAATCATTCCTGTATGGAAGCATTACCTTGATAGCAAAACCAGAGAAGGATCTGACCACAAAAGAGAAGTACAGGACAGTCATCCTATTGAACAGACATAAACATCCTCAATAAGACACTAACACACACAATGCAGCAAATCATCTAGATCATACACTATCATCTCATAGGATTCATACTAGCAACACAAGAATGGTTCAACGTACACATATCAATACATGTAATACACCATATTAACTGAGCCAGGAACAAAAACTGTATGATCATCTCAATAGATGCAGAAAAATCTTTTGAGAAAGTCCAGCACCTATTGATGTTAAAAATCCTACAGAAAATTGGAATAGTCTTTATCTCAACCTGAAAAAGCCATTTATGACAAAATAACAGCCCATATCATACTAAATGTCAGCACAAAAGCTGAAATTTTCACTCTAAAATCAGGAGCAATGCACAGATGTCCACTGTCACCACTCTTATTCAAAGGACAGGAAAGGAAGTTCACCTATTATTACTTATGGATGACATGATACTTGACATAGAAGACACTGAAAACCCCAGCAGAAGACTTCTACATTTAATTACCAAATTCAGTAGTGTAGCTGGACACAAAGTCAACAACACTCAAAGATCAGTATTATTTCTCTACAGAAATAATGGATTTACTGAGGGAGAAATTAAGAGAAACCACACCCTTCACAGTAGCATAAAAAAAAATGCTTTGGACTCTAATAAAAGAAATAGAAGATCTTCATATTGAAACCTACAGTACTCTGAAAAAGGAGACTGAAGATATATCAGAAAACAGAAAGATATCCCTCGCTCATGGATAGAAAAGAAAATGGCCACACTTCCAAAACTGTTATACAGGTTTAATGCAATGCCAATCAAAATACCATTAGCATACTTTACTGAACTAAAGAAAACAATGCTACAATTCTTTTGGAACCAGAAGAGACCTGGAATAGCAAAAACAATTCTAGGCAACAAAGGCAAGTCAGTCAGGAGGCATCATAAAATTCCTGACTTGAAATTATACTATAGAGCTATTGTGATAAAAACAGCATGGTACTGAGACAGAGGCAGAGAGAGACAGAGACAGAAACACATTTGTCACCTTATCTTTGACAAATGAGCCAAACACCTTCACCTGAAGAAAGATAGCCTGTTTAATAACTGATGCAGGAATCCCTGGTTTTCTACATGCCAAAGATTAAAACTAGACCTGTACCTTTCACCATGCACTAAACTGGAATTGAAATGGATCAAATGTCTAAATATGAAAATAGAAACACTAAATGTACTGGAATATAAGGATATTGGTTTAGGCAAAGACTATGAACTATGCCCCCTGACTTGCCTTGGTTGCCTAGCGTTGCTTTTGCTATTCCAGGTCTCTTCTGATTGCAAACTAATTGTAGGGATTATTTTCTCTAGTCCAGTGAGGTATGGTAATGGTATTTTGGTTGACATTGCATTAAATCGTTTACTATGTGCTTTCTTCCTACTCATAAGCAAGGGGTATCTTTCCATTTTCTGATATTCTCTTCAATCTCCTTTTTCAGAGTAGTGTAGTTCCAATGTGGAGATCTTTTATATCTTAGTTTGATTCCAAAGCATTGTTTTTCCTTTCATTTTCTTCTTCTTCTTTTTTTTTAATGCTGTTGTGAAAGAGGTGGTTTTTCTACTATGAATAAAATCCTGATTGCATTGGAACTATCACAAAGAATCAACAATTGGGATCTCATTAAATATCTTTTGCACGGTAGAATGAAGTGACAACCCACAGTGTGGGAAAAATTTTTGCCAGCTGTCCCTCAAAGGACTAATATCTAGAATATATAAAGAACTAAAGCCGGGCGTGGTGGCGCATGCCTGTAATCCCAGCACTAGGGAGGCTGAGGCAGGAGGATTGTTGTGAGTTCGAGACCAGCCTGAGCTACAAAGTGAGCTTAAGGCCAGCCTGAACTGCACAGTGAGACCCTGTCTCAAAAAA